>SKCR01045433.1:0-46536 GCA_019454045.1 Zanthoxylum bungeanum | reverse complement strand
AACTACCCACCGGTGTGGTGGAAGCCGTTGACAATCCGACGCTCAAGTTAGCCTAAGGATGAATAAGTTTAGGTAGAATGGGTTAAGGTTTATAGAATACCTCGACCACAGATTTGCTAGCAGTGAGGGCGGTATTAGAGTAGTGTATTGATGTCGAAGTAATCTCTAGGAGCAGATCCCCCTCTATAGTTTTCGTCTTCTTCTTTTATAGGTTCCCTGATGCGGGGTCTGCCCGTTGGAATCCTCCTCAATGATGGTTTAATTCAGGTCTTTTATGTCTGATAACTTGCGATCGTATGTCTCCCCCGAAACCGTCGACTTCATGGTGATATTTATGAATTCGGATCCACTTCCTGATCTTCATAACTGGTGCTTGTTTGTCTGTCTTTATGTTAATGAGCTTGGGCCTGTGAGGTGGCCCGTGGACCATCTACTGACTCCAGATCTAGTGATTGCCTTCACGGTAAATGTCGATTTTATCCCTGGGCCCAATTTTGGCCCGCACAAATATAAATTCAAATTCATAATTTTAAATAAATTTTTTAATCTCAATTTTTGTTTGCGCGATTTTTATGCGCGGAGAAAGAGAAACGTGTAAGGTTCAAACCTCCTGAGACAGTCCTAGTAAGAGGTGTTTGATTAAGTGAATAAGCCTCCAAGGGGCCCAAACACACAAATTACAGTCCTAAAAGTTATGAAACTAAGAAATAAAAAATATGCTTGCTTAAGTCTTCATTTTATCGAGGGTTTCTCCTCTTTGTACGAGTGAGCTTTTATAGTGAAGCTTGTAAACCGCTTGGGCAGTTCCAGTATCTCCCTACAGCTGCTTGATCGTGGAGGGAAAAACTGCTTAACTGCTGTAATCGTAGGATCAACTGCATCACGTGTTCTTATTCTAATCGTTGCTTCGGTCGTCATGAGTTCTTTGTCGCTATAATCTAGTGATTACTCTGATCGCTCTTCCCTTCGTCACCCTTCTTGCCTTCGTCCTATACTCCTTCGTTCTAGGGCCATTTCGCTCCAGGGTGACATTTCTTCTTTTGTCAATAATTGCCCCTCAAATTCACCTTGATTGAACTGGAAGTGAAAATCGAGGTGAATTTCTCGGCCTTCCATCCCGGTACGTTCTTCTCGTTCAGGGGAGACCACTACGCCAATTGAGGGCTGATATGATGGGCATTCTTTCTCGCCCTCTACTAGCTAGTCGCCAGACCGATCCCTCAGTCCAGGGAATCTACGTAGCCAGGGAGTGCAGCACCCTCCACACAGAGGAGCTCGGTCAGCCGCTGTCAACAGGCGTAACCCAGGGATACAGTACATTCCACACATAGGACCTTGGTCAATTGTCGCTAACGGATGTAACTCATCCACAACATTACATTCCATTTCAAACCTCACACCGTGTAGATGGTCGTTAGCTAAATTTTTTACATTCCATTTCACACCTCATTAAAGAGAAGCTTTCATTTCCGATAGCCCATGTTTCATGCAGATCTTTTCTTTTTCCGGTTCTGTTCTGCTCCTTTTGTTCTTTCCCCTTTCATCTGTTCAATGAGGGATTTGCTTGGTTATGGAAGACCAAGTTGAGATGCTTTGAGTTAGACTGGCCCTTGGCAGGGCGGTTGGAAGAGGTTACAATATTTGTTATCTTACTCTAAGCTATTTTCAGTGTATACTCTTTAACCCTCCTCTTTTTATATAACCGACTGAAGGGTTCTCTGACCTAAGCCTGACTTTGTCGAAAGTAACATGTAGTCTGGAGGTGTTGTCACATCAACTCTGCTTTTCTTGTGTCACGCGTATCGATAATGATGATAGTCTGGACGATGCTTCCGGGGAATGAGTTATGTTGATACCTGTATTTGGCCGATCTAGTGAAGGTCGATGCTGAGATGCCGAGGCCTAGCCGATCTATTGAAGGTCGACGCTGAGATGCTGAGGCTTGGTCGATCTATTAAAGGCCGACGCTGATATGCTGAGAGTGTGGCAAACCTAAGGGAGACGTTCTCGTCCTGTACTTGGGGGAGAAATTCTCACCCTGTAATTTGTTAGGCCGTCATTTACAGTCCTATGCGAAACCATCACTTCTGCAATAAAATGTGTGACTTTTCCCAATACATTCATCATGATGCCTATTAATAAGTTGTTTCTTCCGTCACTTCAGTGTTTCCTTTTATCACACGTCACTCCCCATCGAATCATATTCCAACACCTGTCCAATGCGATTCTTTATTTCCTTCATTTTCCCGCCGTTTCTATCTTTCGGCGATTTACGTTGCGATATCTGTCTCTGGTTAAATCTTTCGTCCGTCTATAGAAGGGTTCAGCCTCTTCTGGTTTTCACTTTACTTTCGACTCTCTTTGCAAACATCCCTCATTTCTTACCTTCAATTTTGAGTTAATGGTGTCTTATTCTTCTGCCCCTAAAAATTAGTTTCTCAACTTTTGCCGACTATAAGATGGCGCTGAACGATTCATCTGTGAGCATTTTCGGTGTTTATACCCTCGATGAGACCCACGGCTAGTGTGCGCTTGGTCCCATTTTTACTTAAGACGACACCATTGCCACAGCCCCGCTGGCTCAACAGTTCCCTTCCTCTTCTGGTCTCCCGTTTTCGGAGGCAATTAATATTTCTCCTTTGGCTCAATCCAACCCGATTCACACGTGGCCTAAACACGACGCCATGTTTGAATCTTGGTTCAATCATATGCTGTTGCATGCGGATAATCGTGCCTTTCTAACGAAACATGACTTCTTTTCCTTCATCGAACTTTCATTGGCCTTGCTTTCTTTTGACCGAAATCTGTTTCCTACTCCTTACTTTTCTAGTCTTTTGAATACAATGTATTCATTTTTCCTGCTGGTCTGGTCCCTTTACTATTACTCTTCGTGATATCGGTGCTCTCACCGGGCTGGCCCCTCTGGGTCCTGCACAACCTTCCGTTTTCCTCCTCATTCAATGGACTCTTCGTCCTTTTTGTCATACTCTTCTTTTCTTCGCACATTTTCAAAATCGTCTGGTCATGTTTCGATGTTGGAGCTAACGACCTTCCTTCACTATTGGCTGTGCAAATATATCATTTGCGCGCCTAGCCAAAAGCCTGTGGCGGGCTTCCTCCCCTGTTGGCACATCATACGGCCATAATTTCTCTGGTGACTTCTCAACTGCGTCTTTGTCATTTCGTCCACAGAAGGATAGTTCCTGCCTGGACGTTGTCCCGGATGCGGCCTTCGATACGAATGCCATATATTGGGTCGATGAATTTTCAGCCTAAACGTCCTCACATTTTGGACGAAGTTTGAATTCTCACCATAGAACCTTGGTGCGAAGGTCCGTGGCTGCCATGCTACCAAGTCTTTCTTTATGGGCCTTTCACAAGTGTCTTCCAACTCCCTCATCCATTCTATATTGTTCTTGCATCGTACACAAAGGTTTGGCTGATCCTTCCGTTTTTGGGGTGCTTTAATCATTTCCAAAAGGCTTGGACGATGACCATCATATTTTTCGTCTAGGACCAACTTTAATTTTGGCAAATTCAATTTGGTAAGGTCCGAGTTGATCATGTTTAATTCCACTGGCTTTGGAAACGGGTTGTCGTCCACTGCCATCTTTTTTTCGAACGTTATTCGTCCAGACTCTATGGTATCCTGCAAAACATTCCGGAAAACAAGACAGTTATTGGTTGAATGGGACCACACATCATGCCATTTATAATATTTTTTCCCGTCGATTTTCTCGGCACTTGGCAACTTGTGGCGATCGCTCAAGCTAATCTGTTTGTCCTTATATAATTGATCGAATATGGCATCGACTTTTGTGATATCAAAAGAGAAGTATCTACTATTTTTATCATTTTTTCCTTCGGCTAGGAGTTCGGTCCACGTTTTACAAACGTACGGCTTCCCTTTAACCAATTCGGCCAAACACAAGTCGGCCGATTCGATCTCCATTTCGCCTACTTCAAAATCGATGTTCTTGTAATACGTCCCTTTGTTAGAATTTTCCATTTGCTCTTCCTCCCTTAGTAATCGTTCATAACGCACCCCACTAGTGATGAGTTGGGGGATGTCCCAAAATTCACGATCTTGAAATTTTTTTTCAGATCGAAATTAAGACAGCTTTGAGCGATTCTCACGAATTCTTTTTCTGGCAAAGTCATGTATTATCGGCCTCGAGCCATTTTAAATCTCTGTAAGAATGTCTCCGCCCATTCTCCTGGCAACTGTCTTAAGTTTGCCAAATCAGCTAAGACCACTTCAGATTCGGCCTTGTAGAATTATGCATAGAACAACTGTTCCATTTGTTGCCAATTGTCTACCGAATTGGGCGGCAGACTGACATACCAGGAGAAAGCTACTTCTGACAGTGAACCGTGAAATAACCTCAACTTATGGAAATCAATGACTTCTCTATACTGAAGGGTAAATCGCCCTATGTGTTCCATGGTAGAAACTTCCCCAGACCCCGTAAACAGAGAAAAATCTGGTATTTTGTAGTTTCTAGGCCATGGATACGCCACATCTATCCAATCGGGATATGGCTTCTGATACCTTGGCCGAATTGGCCGTACTCCAACACCGAATTGATTTTGGAGGATTTCGGTTATCTGTTCCCTTAACATATCATTGCCATTAAATTACATTGCTATGGGTGGCGGTTATGGTTCTCTCACAAGTGGGACATAATCATGATTCTTTCCCTAAGAAACCTGGACGCTTTGGGACAACACACTTAATGTTGTGCCATATTTGGCCCTTGGTGTAGATTTGGCCCTAAATGTAGGCCATTGCCCCCGGGACTTATTCCTCCCCTGGAAACCGTAGGGATATTGACTTCTAGCGGAGAAACACTACTCGGACCAACCTCCTGACTGCTCGATGCAGGGAGGGCGTAGTCCACGGCAGTGCTGTCTCACCGTTTACACATTTGGCCATTAATTCATTTAATGAACTTAGGTGTTTGGCCATATTTTCATAATGTGAATTGCTAGTCGAGACAAATTTATCTATGACATGAGCATTTTACAGCCTAACCTGTTCGACAACATCCTGTGTGAATTCACCGAACAACGCGCAGACCTCATTAGGGCTGAGCTCTCGCATAGATTTGTATCGACTAGCATCCGCCAGACCCTCGAAATGACCCACTACAGCTGGAACATGGGGCTGATTGGTTTGCTACAGTCCTCCTTCCTCCGTACTTGAGTCAGTTTGAGTGTTTCCTTTCAGAGGCATCTCCACTTCTTACACCAATCATCCCACTGTGGTCGTCAAAAAACTGTTTACGCGATTTTTATGCCTGGAGAAAGAAAAACGTGTAAGATTCAAACCTCCTGAGACAAAGTCCTAGCAAGAGGTGTTTGATTAAGTGAATGAGCCTCCAAGGGGCGCAAACACACAAATTACAGTCCTAAAAGTTATGAAACTAAGAAATAAAAAATATCCTCGTTTAAGTCTTCATTTGATTGGGGGTTTCTCCTCTTTGTACGAGTGAGCTTTTATAATGAAGCTTGTAAACCGATTGTGCAGTTCTAGTATCTCCCTGCAGCTGCTAGATCGTGTCTTCAACTATTGAGCCGTGCACCTCAACTACTTGATCGTGGAGGGAAAAACTGCTTAACTGCTGTAATCGTGGGATCAACTGCATCACGTGTTCTCATTCTAATCGCTGTTTCGGTCGTCCTGAGTTCTTTGTCGCTCTATTCTAGTGATTACTCTGATCGCTCTTCCCTTCGTCACCCTTCTTGCCTTCGTCCTATACTCCTTCGTTCTAGGGCGATTTCGCTCCATGGTAACATTTATTCTTTTTGTCAATAATTTATTTTTTTAAAAATCATTATTAAAATTTTAAAAAAAATGCAGGAAACTAAAACCGAAGCGGAACCGTTCAGTTCGATTTCTGTTCCAATTTCGGTTCCACAAAAACTTGAAACTGGAACCAAATCAGGCATGTAAATATTATTTCCAATATTTGAAAATAAGATGAATGATTCTTCACCAGCATTTCCAACTCGATTCTCCGTCATTATATTTATTAAAAATAAGTTATAAAAAACTATTAAATGAGAAAATTAGTTGTATCCACATATATATTATATTATAAAATCATGTGCACATCCATTGTGTTAACAATATTAAAAAAAAAAAGTAATGAATTTATGCAAATTAACAATTATCATTTGTATTAACGTTAAAAAATAACAAAGATAAAACAAGTGCCGATAAAGAAAATAAATTACCAGATTCGTCAACTATTGACATTGATATTTTATAAAAGTACTAGTTTTTGCCCGTGCCTACGGTACGGTGTTACAAAATTAAATGATGACTGTGCCTACGGCACGGTGTTACAGAATTAAATGATTTTATTTTAATTTTCTATTTTTTAATTTAAAAATTTGAAGACTTTTGACCATTTTCATCAATCAATTCACTTTCTTTCCTCCTATTACCAATGAAATGATATGGGCCGTCAATTAAGCCACATAAAAAGTGTCGTTGGATACACTCTGTTTCCTCCAACATCATTCTCCTTTATTATATAGATGTAAAAGAGAGAATTATGCTGGTCTTTTAGATAGAAATTATACTGGTGTTTTAGATAGAAATTTGAAAGAATAAAATAAATATTTTATTATTATTATTTAAAGTAAGATAATGTGACGTTTAACCTAATATTTTATTGTGAAAATTATAAAAAAAAAATATTCAACTTATTGTTTTTTTCAATAACAATTTTCAATGAGTAAATCATCAAGTTATTAAAGCAACGTGTCCACAAAGAGAGTTTAAATGGGATCTCATGAGTCTTATTTATATATATACTAGATATTGTCGGTATCTACGGTATTATATTAAAGATTTTATCACATGATTTATTATTATCATTTTCAGAGAAATTTTAAAATTCTGTCATTTAATTTATTTATAGATATTTTCATAAAGATTTTATAATAAAAATAATTTTATTATTTAATTTGTTTGATAAAGTATAATTATCAATTTTATAGAAATTCTATAACGAAAGTATTCTTTATCAGCCATTAGATTATAATGAAATGATTTGAGCCTTCAATTAAATCATATAAATATAATCTTGGGATAAATTATCTCTCATAATATGCAAATAAATATTTTTTTCTTCTTTCACATTTTGGAAACCCTAAAACGCAAAACACAACAAACACATCAAAAATTCTCTCTCGGAGAGAAATACACAGAGATCTAAAACCGATCTTTCTTCAATCAAGCTTCGTGCGATCATCATAAACGCCTAAAAGGTCAGTAAAGGAGATAAATTAGGGTTTTGATTACTACGCTTTTAATTTTGTTAAATTTCATCTGAAACTGTTTATCAATTTATTTAAATATTTAAAGATTTAAGTATATAATTTTTTTTATTTGTTTAATTTTATTACTACTATTTGATTAACTTGGAAATTATTATTATTTTTAAATCTAGTTTTAGTTTGTTTTGATTTTATTGATAATGCTATTGAGATTATTATTGAGTTTTTTTATACATTTTGAATTTTTTTTTGATAATATGTCATTTAATTACAATAGTTTTGGGAATTTTTAGTGAAGAATGATTTTATGGATTGGACTTTTGTTTAAAAAAATAAACAGATCACTTCATTCATTTTTTAAATTTTTAAATTTTTAAATTTTTTATTTTATCATTATTTTTTCCTTAAACTTTGTTTACTCTGAGGTACATGGCTAAATAAATAAACAGTAGTTGTTGATTGTATTCAGAGCCAGTGATTGTTTATTTTTATAATATTTTTTCTCCTTTTTTGTTCATTGTTTTTGATTCAGTGGTTTAAATAAGTATATGTCTGGTTGATGTCTGATTTAAATAGCTTTTTGTATGGTTATTGCAGATCGGTCATCATGAGATTCAAGAAAGGGAGCAAAGTTGAAGTTTTTAAAAGTGAGGTTCCTTTTGGTGCTTGGTGGTGCGCTGAAATTCTCTCAGGCAATGGGCACAATTACACTGTTGGATATGCTCATTATTCGGGCAAGGCAAATGAAACATCTGTGGAGAGGGTGTCAAGGAAAGAATTTAGACCTTGTCCTCCTGTCTGCGGTGTGACTAGTTGGATGGTTGGAGATGTCGTGGAGGTGTTTGATGATTTTTCCTGGAAAATTGCGACAGTTTTGGAGTTTTTGGGTGGGGAGTGCTATTTGGTTAGGTTACTTGGGTTTCCAAGGGAATTCCAAACCCACAAAAGAAACATCAGGGTGCGTCAATCATGGCTGGATGATAATTGGGTTGTGATTGGGAAGGTGAATTTCTCAACTTACTTTATTATTTCTTTTTGTCTTACTCTATGAATGGTTTTAAGTCTTCATCTAGATGCATGTACTATTGGTTTTCTGGCAAAGTTTTTTCTAATCAGTTGATTCTTGTTTAGTCATCTCGACTTTCCTAGCTCCTTAAACCTATGTGACTGTCTTTTCTCTAAGCTCGTGTGCATCCATTTAGTTGCTTGATGTATATGCTATTAATATGTATCACTCAAATTTTTTTTTTGTGCTGCATTCATTTTTTCGTTTTCACTAATTGTCTGCTGGCTACTATTATTCACAGGTTTCAGGTTGTTCAGAAATGTGAAATCCAATAGGGTATCAACATCAAACTTTCCAAAGAAGATCAATACTCCATCCATGCAAGCTGGTGATAACACCACTGATTTCCAGGAGTCGCATGTTGTCTCAGCTAGAACACTGAAAAGAGCCTCCCCTTTTGTTTCCTCTTCTGCTGAAGCATGTACTGGGAACATTCAGAAAAGGAGAGCAATTGAAAAATACGGTGAACGCCCACAAGTGATTTCATGGAATTCTTCCTCCTTACTCAAAAAGGTAGATGCTGTTGCTTACCCACAAGAAAATCTGGGTGCAACATACATGCACACTTCCTCTAACAATCAAACAAATGGCTATTACGAAACAGAGATGGGAAAACCAAATTGTGTTGTTGAGTGTTCTTATGGAAGGAGCTCAGAAGCTAGTGATTCTGATAGTGATATGTGCTCTGTTGGTAGTTGTAGTATTATTAATGACAGTATAAATGATTTGTCTAGTCGTCTTTTAGCAGGTTGTTGCAAAGATGCAGACACCCTTAATAGTGATGCTGAATCTTTTTCTGACCCCAGAGATGAGGAAGAGAAAATGCCCCTTCCTCTAGGCGAGGATGTAGCAGCAAGAATTCACAGATTAGAGTTGCGTGCTTATCGTTGTACTCTAGAGGCATTTTATGCTTCTGGTTCCTTGAGTTGGGAGCAAGAAGCCTTATTGACAAACCTCCGCATTACACTTCACATCACAAATGATGAACATTTGAGGGAGCTGAGGAATTTAATATCGGGTACACCTTATTAGTGAATACTAACTTTAGGTAGGGATTTTACTTTTTGCCTTTTTGAAAACATAATCTTCTTTAGTTGCATATAGTGCCCACTATATTGTAAGAATTAACTGTCAACTTTTGAAGCTTTATCAAATTTTTTCATATTTGCAATTGCCTAGACAGTGGAAAGTTGTAACCTGGAAATAATGTATGAATAATCCTAATAAAAGTAGAAATTCCCAGTCTCATCATCATTTATTTATTTCTCTTCCAGTACTCTTGTTACTTCAAAATTTTATATCTTGAATATCTTTGCAATCTTAGAAGGTTTAGTGGTGACCATGTCGTACTGAATAACTGCAGTGATTTCACTTGTAATTTTGGAACTGCGCGTACATGTGAGGTGGGATGATTGTTGATGATATAATTATTGACTCATACTCTGATGCATTTGCTTGCCTTGCCAATAGCAATACTTGTGTTTGTTGTTCTGGATGTCAGGATGAGATGACTGTCAAATATTTTATTTCATTTATATGTACGGGATCTCCCATTTGCTTTTACCGAGCTTAATGAAATAATGTTTCGGATAGAGCACAATGGCGTCAAAGGACTCATGTAACCGATATTACATATTGGGAAAAAGCTTTTGTTTGGTTTGGTTTGGTTGCTTACTGGAATCTTTGGTGCAACAGTGGTATGGATGACGTGGTACCACCAACCAATTATAAAATAACATGTTTAATTTTCTTCCTATTTTTTAGTTGTTTTTTGACTTTTTAGCACGCGTGGCAAATGATGGTTGGCTTGTTGCACGGATGACGTGGTACCACTGTTGCACCAAAGATTTTCTCTTGTTTCAGATATGAAGCCTTGATATTGATACCTATTGTATCTTCTGGCTAATGACACTGTTTAGTGATTCTTCCTTGCATTCATCTATATATTCTTACCTCAAAAATTTAGGATACTAGTTATTTATTTTTCATATGAAATTGGATCTAATTTAGAATGGGTGATTTTTCTTGATTCCATTTGATAGCATTGGAAATTTCATTTTGGATATGAGATTGATATCCCTGCATTTTCCAGGGCCAATGTTGGAGGCATGCATGCCTTGCTTCCAAAGGTCTAAAGATGATGCTGGGGTTCACGACCTTTCCCTTGGCATTATAAATGGGCCATTATCAGTATCAGCATTCAATGCTCTCCAAATGAGACAATTGATGGAAGCCACTGCACTGGTTTCATTATCTTCTTTTCTTTGATGGTAAAGTTCATTACAGGTGTTTTGGCCCTTTTGGGTCTCTCAATACCTGAAGTAAAAGCAGAATCCTGATATTGAAGGTCACTTGTCTAACTTTAGATTGAATGATGCACCTTTTGACACTTTTGGCTTGCTAGTATTATAGCATAAGGCATGTGTTCTGTTGTGGATCTAGTTGGTTTTACTATATCATCTATTCTAGCCATATCAAATTTTTTTTTTCCAGAATTTGAGCATGGGTATTAAGTCACTGTTGCAGAGTGGACTCTGATGTTTATAATTTGCTGAAGTCTTTTGTCTTTTTTATGCTTATATCTGTTAGACGTCGAGACCTTTTCCAGACTCTGCTTATAGCGGGATCCCTGTGCATTGGGTACGATTTTTGTATCGGTTGGACTCTAGATGGAGACACAAACAGTGAGTAATGATGGGTGTTGCACAGGATTGTTTGTCTGAAATAAGCGAAGCTTAATCTCTTTTGATGGTGTTGGGTTCTACTGATAGTTCTTTTTATTTTTGGCAGGCTCCAACTCAGATCCCGAAGGGGTTGTCTTGGTGGTAAATGTTTTGACCTTAAGTTAATCCAGACACCCTGTTACCAAAAAAAAAATGCTCCAAGGGTGAGGAGACCAGTGATAACAAATTAGAAGATGAATTGAAATTATCCAGTTGAAGTTTATGATTATGTGGGCAACCAGCAGAGGTGGGACATGAATCTTATTTCTTTGGAAAATTAAAGTAGGCCTAAATGAAGATTAAATTGTCAAATAAAAATAAAATAAAATTAATAAGACCAAAAAACGTTCTTTTTATGATGATTTTACCCTTTTTCTTATTTCTTGACAATATTTCTTCAGCTCATTTTACGTGTCTGTTACCTTTATAATTTGGTATGGTAGCATAACACACTGTTCTCGCAATATGGCTGGGTTCCCCAAGGGGAAAAACCAACAAAGAGATGCATAAAAAAAAAAAAAATTTCTAAATTCAACTCGAGCAAGGAATCGATAATTGAATCCTCAACTATCAACAAAATACTATTAATGACTAGGATATGGAGCAACATTTAATCAAATTCTAGACGAAATGGGATGGCCGCCTGACCATGTAGAATGTAGGCACCGAAAAAAAGGAACACCGAGAAGTAAGAAACACAATAACAATAAGCCAGCAATGATTCATCAATCCAAAATTCACGTCAAAAGAAGACAGATCCTCAAAACAATCGGAACGCAACTTCTCACTCCAACAATCACACGATCCATTGTCTTTACTTCATTCAAAGGTGTCATCATCGTCATCTGGGAGAGGTTGACTAGCAGCAGCGGCAAGCTCAGCCTCATGCCTGGAAAAGAGAAGCAAAGCACATCATGAAAACCAAAAGTACCAAGGAACCGAAACTAAGATAATAGTGTAGCGGTGAGTCGAACTAGTCGCAATGTGTCTGTAGATTGTGGTGATATTGAGAGAAACCATGCAAATTATGTTGGAAACTCACTGTTGCTGAGCAGCCAAATCAATTTGCACCTCTGGAGGAGCCAGGGCAGGGGACTCCACAAAGTGCAAGTTGGGATCCCTACAACATAATGAAAGATTTTAGTAAATCTAAATTCATTCCAACAAAACCATAAAAATAAGAGCTTCTCAAAGTTATAATTGACTAGGAAATTAACAAGCATTTACCCAGCAAGTTTTCTGGCAAGGTAAAGGAAAGGCTTCTCAAAGTTGTAATTGCTCTTGGCTGAGATCTCATAGTACTGCAAGTTCTTCTTCCTGTGGAAAGTAACTTGCTTTGCTTTCACCTGCCTGTTCTTCACATCAACCTTGTTCCCGCAAAGAACAATTGGGATGTTTTCACACACTCTGAAGAAGGCAACAAAAAGAAGCAAAAGGACTAAGTACATGGAAAAGCTCAACTTTAAAAGCAGAGAAAAAGAGACATAAGGGTTTCAATACAAACCTGCAGAGATCCCTGTGCCATGTTGGAACATTCTTATATGTCAACCGTGCAGTAACATCAAACATGATGACAGCACATTGCCCATGGATGCTGTACAATCAACAAATATTTCGTATTATAACTGAACAAATAACATGGTAGAATCTACTTATCATATTCAACTACTTAGCTAAAACAAAGGATTACTAATACATTTAACAAGTGTTGCTAAAGGTGCAAGGTACGGCGTAAAGGGTCCTAGGGCCTATGCACGCGTTGAGACGCAAATTGAAAATATATGCGAGTGCGCGAGTGCGTGACTACACACACAACCAAAACAAAGAGAAATCATTAAAAATATATCAAAAACAATTACTAATTTACAATAATACAAATTAATGTGAGTCCAGCCCAAAACCTATGTTAATTTATTAAAGATATGTTATACAGCTTGAATATTGAGTTAGGTGGATCAATTCAGTTAAGGGTTTTTTCACACATTTTTATGAGGCGGCCTAGGCACATATCAAAAGTGCGCCCCTTTGTGCCTGGCCTAACCCTTAACCCTTCATGAGGCACATTGGTCTAAACCTAAGCCAGAGAAGAGCCCTTGACAACTATGCATTTAACATTCATGAATAAGATCAAAAATAGATACAGCGTAAGTAATTTGCTTACTAGTATCCATCTCTAAGACCACCAAACTTTTCTTGTCCAGCTGTGTCCCAGCAATAGAACCGAATTTTCCCACAGTTGGTAAAGAAGTCTAAGGGATGAACTTCGACACCAATGGTTGCTACATGTAATCAGAGATTCAGAATGTCAAACAAGGTAAATCTTTTGTGTTTACTTAGCTCTTAAACAAAAAAAAAAAAATCACCCAAAATAAATTACAAGCCAAACAACACTTACGTTCATACTTTTTCTCGAATTCACCCGTAAGATGCCTCTTCACAAAGGTGGTCTTCCCTGCAATGCATATGAACTCACAGTCAGCATTATACCAAATTCAAAACCCTAATTGAATTTCAAAAGCAAATACCATTGCTATGAACCAAAATCCAAAACCCTAATCAGACCCGGAATGAAATCACGAGTCTTGAAATAAATTCTTCTAATCAAACAATAAGACCCTAGATTTACACTTTAAAAACAACCGGCCCCCCAAAAAAACAAAAATAAAAAATAAAAAGGAAATAAACTTTTATTCATCTAATCAATCATTACCAGTGCCACCGTCGCCGACGATTACAAGCTTGAAGCTCGGATAATCAACGGTTTGCTGATTCGGTAGAGCCTGAACAACAGAAATAAAAAATAAAAAATAAAAATTCAATCAACACACAACAAGATGCAGATCAAATAATCAAAAATCAAACGATATACAAAAAAAAAAAAAAAAAAAGAGAGAGAGAGAGATTGAAAGAGAGATGATTCATACCATGAGTTATTTTGTTGCGATTTGATTTTGAATTCGATTTTGAGAGCGCTTAGTGAGTTGATTGCTCGGCATTTGGCTTCATAAGAGGATTTATATACGAATGAGGTTTTAGGAGACCCTAATTTTTAGATTTTGTTCTAATCTCCTGTGGGTGGCTACACAGGATGAAAAGATCTGGACTGTCGAGGACATTGGATTATGACAGTTGTTTACTTTCTGATTTGCGAATGGCATTGTAGTGAGTAATGCGTGTTGTAGGAGATCTGGGCCCCAATTATATCTCACTTCTTTGTTGGCTTTAAGCTGACGCGACTCTCTCCACCGTCTGATTTTGAGGACACATGCGTGATTCTTACGCGTGGAATGATTTTTGCGGACTCCATCTGCGTGATTTTTACGTATGGACTTTGTTCGCTTAATTGGTTTGAATTGGGTTTTGGGTTCTATTTTTAGCTTTTATCTGGGCCTGGCTCATGATTGAATGAGCCCAAATCTCAAAACACTACAGTGATTGGTGCCACTTAGCCAATAAACAGGGGCATCTAGTACCTCTCCACTTTCAATTTTGTTTAGTGGCATTTCTAGGTCTCCCAAAGTCCATAATTGTAATTTGCAGTTCTATAATATTTAAGTGTGGAGATATCATTTGACCTAATGTTTGAATTTATAAGGTGTGTTTTTTATAAGAGTATGAGATAGATGAGATTTTATCTGTTCCGTTTAAGTTCGGATCGGATGATTTGAATGCGGGTTTTCCAATATTTTCAAAAAAAAATTATTAATTGCATATTAGAGCTTCTTTTTTTTCTTTTTTTTTTGTGTGTGGAAGTACTAGACAACTTCTTGCTGAACTGTTATTATTACTCAATTATTGAGTTGTTTTCTAATTCAATTTAGTTCATAATGTAAGAATTTTTCTGTTGGGTGAGCAGCATAGTTTGTTATTTAATTGGTTTTGAAAACTGAATTTAGGACAATGCTTAGATCGTGATATTACACTGAACAAAAACGGTATAACATGGTACTACATGAGATTCAATAGTGAGTCGATTTGTGTTAATTTAACCATAATTTATTATTATTTTTTTTAAAAAAAATCAATATAAAACTCACCTCGACACCGAATCCAAATTTGTAATACATACTCATAAATATTGTGATCAATTTACAACACTGCTATAATAAATTAATCAACCAAGTTTAGGGATGGCAAAAATCCATGTAGGTCCGATGTGTTATGGTTAAGTACGAGTATAATTTTCTATACATGTTGATTGGACGAATCAATTATAGATATTTATAAATATACATATGAAATGAGACTTGCGAGACTCAACGTTAGAACTTGATACGGACATAATTTTTTAATCCGTTAATTGAACAATTCAAATATAAATATCGATATCCCGTATCATAATCACTCACAGCCATCCATAAAGTTATGTATCCACCTACGAGCAAATATTAAAAATTAAACGAGACAGTGGGCACAGAATGGTGGATTTTTTTCACGAAAAAAGATTTATATCCCTATTCTTTATATATATATATTTTTTTTTATTATCAGTTTTGTCTTTCATATTTGTGTGAGAGAATTTTTATGATTTTATTCAACTAAGACTTGGATATGAGCCTTTTTTTTTTTTTTTTTGGATAGATTGTTCTAGATCTGAAGTCTTCCAAATTGAGATTAAAAAAAAATGAACTTTACAAATAATATAGATTTCAACAGTGTTCAGAAAAGCTCAATATAGCATGTAAACTTGTGCAAAGAGAAAATTTATTTGCCTTCTCATTCTCATTTCTTATGAAACTGAGCATTAATTTGCATTATTTACAAGGTTGCTGAGCTCATAAGGTGCATATTGGATTTGGAATTGATTATTAAGTAGATATAATAAATTTTATTTAGAATTCATATCATAAAAATTCGATAAATTTTACGTTAATTATCCGGACTTAATGCAACCCTGTTTTTTGATCCAATTTTAAGACCAATTATATATGAAAAAATAGCCACAAGAGTGGAACAATGAAAATAATTCAAGTCTTTTTTTTTTCATTTATTTGGCTACATTACATAACCAATTTAAATCATAAAATCACACAGCTACTACATACTATATCCCAACATAATTAGTATAATATATATATATATATATAAATAATTTTATTCCTCATTAAAATTAAGCTAAACTCACATAGAAACCCCTCCATTTTCCTTGCAACAAAAGCATCAAATTCTTAGTATAACAAAAGATTCAATATAAATAAAAACTTCATATATCTGCAGCTCCACCAAGCAGCTAGCCATTTTATTTGCTTCAACAGTGAGTCTTCATTTTGATCATGCCTTGTTACGAACACTCAAAAGCTTCACATCATCAATCACAGGACCGCACAGAGAAGAAAAGTCATCACTTCTCATAGTGTAAAATGTGCTAAGGAACATGATCCTAGTCCTGTTAGAAACAGCCACGAATCGAAGCACGGCACGCTTGAATCCCCCTTTGCCCTTGGATTCATAAGGCACTTTGATTGTGTCTTTGCCAGCAAAAGCTTCAACAATCATTGATCCTGCACAGGCATTGTTGGCGTCGCCTACCGCGAATGTAAGTGTGTAAGTTTTGCCAGGGATGGTTCTTGCAACTTGGGCAATGGCACTTTCTTTGCCTGCTACAAGCTCTATGGCTCTTTTGTCTTGTGGCACAGAGAAATGGTCTGAGTCAATGTACTTGACTGCTTTCAGGGATTCAATCATCCATCCTGGAAGAGGTGAGTGATCATCTTCAATGTTTGGTGGGATTAGGACACCCCATGATGTGTTGGGGAATATATAAGGACCTTCTTCAAATCCTCCATTTTTCAATATGTTTTCTGCACATATAGATAAAGAAACATTACTAATATCATTAATATAAGAGAAACTTAGAAGAGGTAGGATCCGCGGTTGGTCAGATCTAATATGGATCATACATGGACGGAGTCGGCAGGAAAATGACACCCAAAAATGTTTAAGAAACATTACTAATATCAGAAATAGACATCTCGACCTCATTCAATCGATGAAGGGGTCTAGATGTTTATTTCTAAACTAGTGGAGGTCTAATTAACTATTTATTTTTGAAACAATAGAACTAAAATCGCATATTAGAGAAATTTTAGAGGCCTAAGTGTTCTTTTCCCTTATTATTAAGTGGACATATTATTGATGAAATCAATGTGCCATGTTCAAGGCTATTATAGCTTTTTAATTCTACAATCAAGGTTTGATGGGGATGGCACTAGACAATAAATTAAATATAGTGCCCTTTCTTGCAGCCTCCCCAGTCACCACAAACAAAAGCTATAAATGAGCCTAACACCTTATGATATTTACCACCTTAACGGCGTGGTTGGGTGATGTAGAACTCATGATATGATTTGATTTTCGGATTCTGGATTTGAATTAGAATTGTGTTTTTTATAAGAATTTGAGACAAAAAAAAAAAAAAAAAAAACTTATGATATTTACTAATTAGTAATTACAATTCAGGGAATAAAATGACCAAAGATTCGATTGTATTGTCCCCATCATTTATGACAATTTTGTCCCCACAACAAATGGGTGGGAAAATATACTCATCAAATTTCTACAATTGGGTCAAGCAAAGAAGAAGCTTTTGGCCAAGTGTTAGATAATCACAAGTAAAAACTTTAAACACATGTTAGAAGGAAAAAGTTACTTTGTTCGAAACTGTATCCGAAAAGATAAAAACCAAAACGCCGTTGTTTTGAATTGACTTATTCGGGCACAATTTTAGGGCAAGCAATGCTCATGTTAGAAGAACTATACTGTAAAAATATGAAAGGAAAGAAGGAATTTTTTTTTTTTTTAAAAGGACTTACTGTTGGATGCTCTAGGAGGATAGAGGCCTCTAATGGCAACCGAATCGATGAGTGGACCGCAAGCTGGATCTTCTTCAACTCCAGGATTATGCAAAAGAATTTCAGCATAATCATATTCAGCCTGGAATGCCCAAGCATAAGTGTCCCAGCCATTACTGCTGTACAAAGTTTGCAGAGGCAGCAGCCCAGAATCTGGAGCCACTGATATGTTGAGTGACTCTTCCTGGGCACAGGTGCGTGCAAAATTGAATGAGATTGAGTAGTAAGTGCCCTTTATCACTTTAATTCTTTGCTTGACTGATGCCTCGTTGCCTAGCCTCACAGCAAAGGCTCCCTCTGGCACTACAAGCAACATGTCCCCTTGCTTTTGCCCTGATCTTATGTACTCCACAAAACCTGATATTTCCCAACTGGGAATTGCGTAACGGCCACGAACCACTGTGCCGTTCATGTCCGATGGGTTTGGCCCCAGCTCAAAGTTTCCATTTGGCAATAGCCCTGCAGTTTAAATCACAAAATTAGCCATCAAATTTACCTGCTGAAGTCTACCAATTGCAGGAAAAAAAAGTATAAATACAGTTCTAACAAATGAGACTGGTATATTAGGATTGGATATGGGTGAAATTTTTATACTTATTGATTAAAGAAACAGTATAAATATTAAAATTCTTATATTATATCCGATCTCTAATGAATATGAATTATTGACATATTTACCCTTAAGAGAATTTTGAAATATTATAAATCTCTGACACTATGAAAAGTGACAGAACAGATTCATTGATGGCTATCTGAAATTTTGCAGCTAGCTACTGAGTAGTACTGCAATCAAGTTACCATCACAGCTAAAATTGACTCAGAAAAAACCCCACATGGGAGGAAACTTTATCTCCCACGAGGTCGTTTTTGTCATTTTTAACCACAACAAACTTTCAATGCTCGCCACCTACCCTTACACAGGACAGAACTATGTCGCATAAGCAAAATTTCAAAAACGATAAGGGCTTCAAATAATATTTAGACTCTTCTATATGAATTTTACACTCCGCCCCCTAATGTTTCATTTTTTTGTGTTAGACTCTCACAAGTTTGTTGTTTATTCATTACAACCCCATTAAACCAAAATCCTTGCCATTGCCAAAAGCTTAAAGTACAAGGCCAAAGCCTAGGAAACATTTTTTGGTTCTGTTCTTTTATCCAAGACAATAAATACACTAAACATAAGATATTAGTGATTTGACGGCATAATTTCTAACGATTAAAAAAAATGTACGTATAGAAAGTTTTTGCTTACCGTCTCTAATGGAGAAGGCGACGTGGCAAGTGAAACACAGAAGCACTGACAAGAAGATGAAGCCTCGCATTTCTTATGCAATTTTCAAAAGAGAGTTTTGAGTGAGTGAGTGAAAGTGAAGTAGTAATGCAATAGAGCAAAAACAAAGAGAGGCATATGGGGGGGTTATATGCATGACCATGGAGAGAAAAGCCCTTGGATTTTGTGGGAAATAACGAATTTGCCATTTTTGACTGTATCTTCACATGGGGTTCTCTTAATGACGTATTTGCCCCTAGTAGTATTAATTAATTAATGAATAATATTTAGTGCTCCAAATCTGGAGGCCTAACAAACACAAAAGCTGTTCAAAGTCACATGCAATTGCATGGAAAGCCACGACATTTTAACTCGCCAGCTTTTGTGTTGTCTTGTAAGAACTACAGAGGTCATTTTCGTCATCTAATTTATCTCATTATATTTTGTTATTTACTGCGCCTCACATTATTTGTTTAGATGTATTTTCTTCGATTATGCTTCTTGTATACAAAATTAACAATTTATTTTGATTTGTATTAAAGATTATCTAAGAACACCCGGGGATTAATTGAGGTACGAATAAGTTGATCTGGATATTTTGATTACCCAACAATTTTTTTTTATAATCTAAAATGTAAAATTTGATCCATGAAAGTAAATTTTAAAATTATTATCATTTTAACTATTATAATTATAATAATTATTGAGTTATATATAATAATACCTTTATACGCTAATTTTACCATTTAGGGTAAGATTGCTCTCTTGTAAACAATATTTTATAAAATTAGCGTATAAAGGTATAAATATATTATAATTCAATAATTATTATAACTGGTACAAGGCCCGCACTTTATTCGAGTTAATCATATATATTAGGTTTCAATCTTGTAAATACTCCGGACTTGTCAGTTTTATAGTATAAATAAGATAATTGATTTACCTACACGTAATATTTATGCCCCATTCGTTTGTATCTCAGTTCTCAAATAATATTTTTAATTTACTGGGCAATACCTAATAGTGAGAATATGCATCATGAAGTATAGTAAATAATGACAAAATCATGAAATAAAAAACTTATAAAAATAATTCAAAAAAAAATAATAAAATATATGAAATCCAAAAAAATGGTTAGGTTTTGTGGGCGGCTACTATTTATGTTTATGTGATTATATATTTTTTATTTTAATAGCTTAAAATATTTAACTTTTACATATATATATATATATATATTGGGATTATTTATGAGATTATATTTTTATACTTTAATATTTTATTATTTTAATTTTATAATTTAATAATAAAAATATTAATTATATAGATTATGTGTCACATATATGTTTTTTTAATAAAAGATTATACTATATTTTATTATTATAATATGTAATAAAAAATTAATTGTAGATATTAGGTGTCATGTGACGCAATGAGATATATATATATATTATTTGCGATATTATCTGTGATATTATTCAAAAATTAATCATAATCTCTGTCTCATTGATATATTCTTTGCCTGGACAGGTTGCAGTGTGTTAAGGGGCCAGCGTCTCTGTGGGGGTTCAGGGGCAACGCCCTCGAAAGAGAAACGATAAATTAAACAAATACAACAATATATTAATAATGAAATTGTGTCTTTTGATGTCAAAATACATGACTTTTGATGAGTAAAAATCATGTCTTTTGGAAGCAATATTCGATTGCCTATAAACTGAACACAGTTTCTCGAAATATATAATATTTTCTTTTATAAGTTCTCAAATATAGATTCAATAAAATATTATGTTTTATTTTTAAAATTTTATTATATCCTATAGTGAATGTTCCTACAACCCTTACAACATATAGTATGATAAATATTGCTCTAAGTCGGTATTATACCACCTCAAAACTAGATTCTTCATTGTTTTTGAAAGTTCCCTTATTGTTTTTCTGTTTTTGTTGTCTCTTAAATACATAAATTTTGTTTAATGGTATGCACTGAAATGACAAAATTGACCTTCAACTTAAGTATTTATGAGGAGGAGATCAATACATATATATGTTTAAATATAATGTATTTAAACAAAAGTACAGATGGGAATATTTTGAACCAACAATTAGAACTAATCGGTTGCGTGCTTATATTACTTTGTAAGCAAACCATGTGAAAGCTAGAGAATAATGGCAGATTAATAAGTCTGAAAATTAATGCAATCTTTGTATTATTTTTTTTAATTAAAAGTATATTTAATCTTAATCGCATATTATAAATATAAATATACGCGTGGCAAAAGTTTATCAAAATTTAAGCATAAAATGGATTAGCTCTTAATCTATTTTAATGTTTAATTTGGAATTTGGGAGCTGTGGGTATGACATTTTTGAAAAAGAAAATAAAAAATTTAAAACAAATGGTCACTTTCCCCCTAATATTTTCAGCTTTTACAACTTAATTACTATAGGTTTTCATGATATATATTTTGCTATCCTATTTACATGAAACTCTGATAAAAACTGAATGTAATTTAAAATTTACTTTCATGATGTTATTTATTTTCCATGTTAAATTATAATAATTCACCTTATTAAACCTTATATTTCATTCCTAAACTTATTTTGCATAATAAATGTAGACTGTGAATTTGGCCTTCAATCTATAATTGAGATTTCATAGGATTGAGGTATCACGATCTTGAAAACAAAGGCAGAAAGAGCACAGAGTAACTACCCACTGGTTTAGTAGATGCCGTAGGCATTCCGATATTCAAGTCAGTAAGGGTGATGGGCGAAAAAGAAGAAGAACAAAGCAAAGAGTTACTTTGATCTTCGAAGTTTGTTCCAGTGAAGGCGTTAGACTAGTGTGTATGAAGTTATGTGCTTGGAGAATTCGAGTGTGAGAGCTCAAACATGAATATTTCAACCCCTTGGACCCTCTCTCCATTTATAAGTCGTTGAAGTAGCTTCTTAGCTAAATTAGGATTCATTGAAATAGTTGAATTCCAATTTTATTAGGAGATGGCAGTTGAGTTGTGATTGAATTAGGAGTGCCGAGATATCCGATATTAGGTGTAATCCTAATTGGATTTGGACTTGAATATCGTATTTGTAGGTGGTTTATCTTGATCCAAATACTCAATTTCCTATTGAAAATGAATTAGTCGTGTGTAAATTGACGGATAATGTCTACCGAGATATTGCATGATATGGGGCAAAAAACAAAAATAAACATATTATATAGATTTACACATTAAAATCTACTCAAATTTCAATCAAATTCAAATCCATTCATTATTATTATTATTTTTTTTTTTGAAACTCCACCACCAAGCTACCTTACCCGAATTTAAGTGGAGTAGGTAAAATTTCTGATTGTGACAAACTCTTACAAAAAATACACCATCTAGATTCAAACCCATAATTCAACAACTAAATTCTAAATTTTATATCACCAACCCGCCCCTTGGAGGCAAATCCATTCTGATTTCAAAAGAAAGAGTGAATACCATATCAGTGATCGTTTTGTGGATAGAACGAGTTCTTGTATATTAATCTTTTTATGTCAATATGGCAATGAAGTTAGGAATATTATCAAAATTGTAATATAATTAATAAAATAGAAAACAGTAAGGGGAAAAGAGGCATCTCTCTGTAGGGGTAGTAATTTGGGTTAGGATTCGTTTATTTGTTCGATTCAATTCGCTTTAAAGCGAATAATGGTTTGAAAAAATGGATTCGTATAATAAATGAGTCGATTCGATTCGATTCGATTCGTTTATTAGACGAATTGAATATTAATTTAAGCTCATTGATTCGTTTAGGATTCATTTTATTATTTTCTTTTATTAGTTATTGTTATTTTTCAATTAAGATTTGAGAAATTATGACTAATTACCATATAAAAATAATATTGTTGATATTTTGTAAGATATTTTTAATAAATATATTAATTACATATTTCATATTTATGAATAATAATGTAAATAAATTATTGTAAATTATATTATTTAATAATATCATGACTAATCGAATATTCATATTCGATTCGTTTAATAAACGAATCGAATACGAATCAATCACATTTTGATTCGATACAAATTCGATTTATTTATTCGTTTTACCACCCCTATCTGTCTGTCTTTCGTTAAGGTCAAAATTGTTTTTTTTTTTTTTGTTAAAAAAAAAAAAAAGATGGAGCCAAAATCTCATATCGTGTGGCAATATTAATTTTTTTCCATTCGTATTTTAAAACTCATAAGAACTCTCGTTACGTTATTATAGAATAATTCAATCTTTTTTTTGCAATAAAAAAATAAATAGATTTGAATTAACGTTGATTTTGAAGTACTAAATATAATAAACGGGTTTTGGTGGGTTCAAAATATAAGTGGGAAATAATATAGTTTTTTTTTTTTAAACGTCGGAAATCGCGTTGTTAAATTATCCGATACAGGCTTAAATGAAATATGTAAAATCTTCGGCTGTCTCAGATACTTATAAGAAATACATTCACTAAACTCGACTCATGATCTGATAACAAATCATAAACCCTCTTACTACCAAGTCATACCCTTTCCATAATAAAGTTTTTTTTAAATGGCTCAATAGAGCATTAATTCATATATAAAATATTTACTTAATTTGTTTGATTTAATTTAAGCTAAGTGGACTTGTGGATTGTGGTGAATGTTTTTGGACGTTTAGTGACCATATTCAATTATTTCATATATGATATGTAACATATGTTAGGTTGTGGTTCATTTTTGTAATAACTAATTAGTAAATAATAAATTAAAGTCCACACGGTGCGATAAATGCGTATTTTTGGGTTATTAAAAATATGAATATTAGTATTTAAACATGTTATGTAATTCTGATTGTCCCCGATGGGTGTAGTTTAGTAACTTAAAATTTAATTATTAGAACATGACTTCGAGTCTGATTTTGCATTTGTGGTGATTCACTTATCACTCTTGAGTGTTTTGAGGAAAAACCGAAACCTTTCTATTAATCTCAATAATATAATACAATAATGGTGTGTTTACTTAAATGTAATGGGAATTGAGGATTGAGAATCATTGCCAATAATGTTGTTTACTTCCTAAAATTGAATAAAAATGAGAATGAGAATGAGAGTGGGGCCCACATAATTGGGAATGAAGAATGAGAATCTCATTCTCATCACCCCCCATGGGAATGAGATTCACATTTCCATTATTAATGAGAAATTACAATATTAAATAAAATGTATTAATAATTAATAATTAATCAATAATGAATAAAAAATAATATTTACTATTTTAATAAAAGAATATATTAATATTTAGTAATTTAATACTTTAATAATTAATTAACAAAGTAATACTTAATTAATAATTAATTTATAAAAATAATAAATAAATTAATAATATTTAATATTTTAATAAAAGAATAATTAAATATTGAGTAAATTAATACATTAAAAACTAATAATAATTAATAAATAATAAATTAATATATAATTATAACTAAGGTATTTTTGTAATTTTTTAACAATTCATTCCGATTACTTGACAAAGTAAACACATCAATGGTAATATTGCTTCATTCTGATTCTGATTCCTACAATTAAGTAAACAACTTATTCTGATTCTGATTTACCATTCTCATTCCAGCCCATTTCATTCCGATTACGAGTACGTAAACGCACCATAAGTTTACAAGACTTATAACTGAAAAACCTCACACTCTCTTTACAATACACTCTTTGGGATGCATTTACATACTGGAAAGCTTTCTATTTATAAGGAAGAAAACGTGTGAACACTGTCACACGTTTTTTGCCAACTTTATCTTTGTTGGCCAACTTGCAGGAAGCTTCATGTTATATTTCACCGAAAGTCTGGATGGATGTTTCTACATGCTGGATTCATTACAATTCTCCCCCTCCAGCTGCATCTGAAACAATCATCATCTGACAGCTATCCTGGCTATGTCTCTATACAACTCTGGCTTGTCTCGAGTAACCACTTTCGTTAACATGTCATCTGGATTCTCATCTGTATGGATCTTCACTAGTCTCAGCAGTTGTTGATTCATTACCTCGCATATCCAATGATAATGAATATCAATGTGTTTCGTCCGAGAATGATACATTGAGTTTTTGCTCAAGCCCATAGCACTCTGACTGTCACAAAGTATCTTGTATTCTATCTGATTGATCCTTAACTCTTGGAGAAAACGTTTTAACCACAACATTTCTTTTCATGCCTCAGCTATAGCGATATACTCAGCTTTTATTGTGGATAATGCAATACACCTCTGCAATCTTGACTGACATGACACAACTCCCACTGTAAAAGTGTCGGCATGTCTCTTTCTAGCTGGAGCATAGAGCTACATCTATTGTGGTAACTAATAGCGTCTCCGCATCATTCTTCTTCGGTTGGTTATTGCCTTGTCCCTGCTCCCGTTTCAGTTTCCGGTAATTATTCTTTAAGTGGCCTTCTATGCCATAATGAAAGCACTTGTATGTTTTTCTCCCGTCCTTGGATTTGCCTTTGCTTTTGCTTCTGTCTCTCCTCCCACCTTGATTTTTCTCTTGTTATCTTTCTCAATGCTCCGAGACAAGAGCTTCTAATTGATATGAGCCCACCTATTTTCTTCTAGCTTATTCATTTGACATAGCGTCTTTTACCATGTGCATGGTAAGTTTGTCTCCTGGAGCTGAGTTGCTGAGAGTAACCACGAGAGTCTCCTAACTATCAGCAAGAGAACTGAGTAGCAAGAGGGCTTGAACTTCGTCTACCAGTTACATGTCTACTGCAGACAATTGGTTCACCAGGCTTTGGAACTCGTTGGTGTGTTCTGCAACGGAAGTTCCACTCTGTAGCTTAAGGTTCACCAAACGGCTCATGATTAAGGCTTTATTTCGAGCTGTTTTGGCATGAAACATGTCTTTCAATTTTCTCCATATTTCATAAGCATATGTATCATGTGCTACGTGGTGGAAGACATTATGACCGATCCCCTGCCTAATCTGACCCAGAGTTCTATTATTGAGTTTGTTCCAGTCATAATCTTTAATAGATTCCGGTTTCACTCCCTTCATCTCGATGATATCAAACAGATCTTTACAATTCAAAAAATCTATCATTCGATGTCTCAAGAGGAAGTAATTAGTTGCAGCCAGTTTAATAATTGCACCAGAAAGAGAATCTTCCATTTTCATTTTAAGTTTTAATGTTTAAAATGAAAATAAGTTAAAATCAGAGATGAATTTCACAAATCGGAGGTCACCGTTGCGTCCAAAACAGTCGAAAATGATGGAATAGACACTTCGTTGGTCTAAATCCGACACAGAGGCTGATATGTAAATTCTTAAAACTTATGGGGCAAAATTATAAATTTCAAAGACTTTAGGGGGCTAAATGAAATTTACCAGACTGCTGATGTGTCAGTGCTGACATGGCAAAGTGGGACCGGACTGCTGACGTGGCAAAGTGAGACTAGCTTACTGATGTGGATGCCACGTGTCGGATGACATGGCAAGCTGACGTGGCAGATGTGCTGACGTGTTAGCTTGCATGGCGCTGACGTGTATCGTCTTCAATCTTGCAACGGTGCGTGCTGCGACTGGACTACACTCTCTGGCTCGTGCAGGCGGGTGCGGCGTCTCTGGGGCTCCGTTTGATTGCTGGAAAGTACCACCGAGCTCATCTCGACGTGAACTAGCTGATGGTACCCTCAAATAGGGGTGTTCATAGGGTCGGGTCAACCCGCGACCCGACCCGACCCGACACGCGCTGACCCGTCCCGACCCGCGGGGTCTAATTAAAAAAATTGCAAAATTTTGACCCGACCCGACCCGACCCGAAATTTCGGATCGGGTCACGGGTTTATAACAGAAAGGTCGGGTCTGACCCGACCCGATTTTATTATATTATATATTTGTTATGTTATAATTTTAACAAGAAATAATTGTAGTTGGAGTGGCAAAGTGGTTGTTTGGTCATCAAAGGGCCCGAAGTTCGATTCCTAGCATGCCCAAATCCAAAATTTTAGCTTAAATTTATTTTAAAAATAAAATGACATTAGTGGGAATTGAACTTGAGATTAAGAAGATATAAACCAACAATTAAACCATCGCAACAACAAGCATTTCTTATAAAATTTGTATCAAAAAAATATATATATTATATTTTTAATATATTTTGGTGACCCGACCCGACCCGCGATTTTTTGACCCGACCCGTTGCGACCCGACCCGCGCGGGTCAGCTGCTTGAATTTCGGGTTTCGGGTCAAGTGACCCGACCCGATCGGGTCAAAAAAAAAATCGAAAAACCCGACCCGACCCGTGAACACCCCTACCCTCAAATTTGATTTTTGACAACTTTTGTCGGAACCAATTTTCCGAACCGAAGCTCTGTTTTTCGGTTTTACGATCACAAAGAAGAACCAAACGTCATGATACCACTTGTTGTGATTCACTCATCACTTTTGAGTGTTTTGAGGAAAAATCGAAACCTTTCTATTACTCTCAAGAATATAATACAATAAGTTTACAAAACTTATAAATGAAAAATCTCACAATCTCTTTACAACACACTCTTTGGGATGCATTTACATACTGGAAAGCTCTCTATTTATAGGGCAGAAAACGTGTGAACAGTTTCACACGTTTTTGCCAACTTAATCTTTGCTGGCCAACTTGCAGGGAGCTTCATGTTATCTTTTACCGAAAGTTTAGATGAACGTTTCTGCATGATGGATTCATTACAACATTTATTATAAGAATATGAGATAATCGTATGTTTTACATGTTCCGTTTAAGTCATCCAAAAAAAAAAAAAACTTGATTGATATTTGAAATAATTAATAAGTTTGTTTTAACTATATAATAGACGTAAGCAAGTTGTCAAACCATTATAAATCTTGTGTTGTTTCTTAATTACTATAACTTTACTACATACACATAATTTCACTAACATAATAATTTCGTCAATCGTCTCTTTCACTTCGCTATGTAACACGAGTGACCCATCAAATGTGTATTAGTTTTATCTTCTGTCGACTCGACTCAATCTACACAAAGACAGATGTCTTATTTCCAGGAGGCAAAGGCCACTTGTGTCTTGTTATCATTCTTTTGTAATTAAAAAAAAAAAAAAAAAAGAAGAAGAAAGAAGAAAAAAGTTGGCATTTGGATTAACTTCGATATACCAAATGCATATCCAATGTTCTTGAAAATAAGGGACATATATGAATCATTTTACCAATTATGAATCATTTTAATTATTTTCAAAAATATCTCACACACACATATAAAGTGGGTGATTTTTAGATGGTGTCATCGGTGGATTTTAGATTAAAGATTGGGAAGTTACATGGGAACGAGAAAAAGAATCCACTCCCATTCAAAAACGATAGTGTAAATCTAGGGGGAGTAGTTTGATGGTGTGATTTCCAACGGTTTAAAAAAAATAATGATATTTGTATATAATGGTCATGAAACAATAATAAAATAATACTCAAAATTATTAGAGAACAATCAACGAATGCAATAGTTTTATTAAAAACATAAACTTATAAACCAAACAAGTAATCAATATCAAAATCAACGGAAACTTACCATGCAAGTAATCAAAAACCAAAATAGCACATAGACTTTTATAGATTGAGGGCAGTAGAAAGGCTATGTTCTATAGCAGAAATTCACCCATACTCTTGTGCTTGTAGTTCGTTGGACGTCTGCCACTAGGTTCAACAATCCGCAAATCGAAAATCTGCACCCGATATTTCGACCCCTGACGAATCTACTGGATATTTGGCTTTTCGTTTTCAATGATCAATATATGAAAAAATCTATCGATTTCAGAAGTTCGGTGTCTGTCTCTGCAAAACTGTTTTGTATTTATATATACACAAAAGATGGAAAAATATTAATGATAAGTGCAAACGTTTTTCAATTATTTAAAAAGAATTGCGTTGATTAGACACAACTTTCTGAATCAAAATCAAAATTTTATAAAAGAAAAATATTTTTCAAGTAGGCAAGGTATTTAATGAATCCCCAAGGCCTATCTTTGATTTTATTAAATATATATTAAATATATTAAAATCAAATCTAATATCAAACTAACCAACCACACTCATCGAAGCCCAAACCCAAGCCTTGTTTTTTTCCAATATAATAAAAGTGTTTAGAGAATACTTATAAACCTTTCATTTCCCATTTATTTTTTTGATGTGGGACCACTCCCACTATTTGCTATACAAACTCTCACAAAAATTATGTAATTTTAGTTTTTTTCTTTGAAATATTGAACACATCAAACTGTGTCATTTTGAGTATTATTTTATTATTATTTTGTCACCATTTTATATAAAATTATCCTATTTTTTCCCCATTTTTCCACATGTTTACCAAGCATAAAAATATAGATCTATATTGACTTAATACCAGAGGGTTTTCATCAATAATAAACAATGGCGTTGCCAGAGAATTGGTTTAGTAGTAGTAAGATTTGATTTTCAAAAAAAAAATAGTAGATATTTTTTATTTTAATGGGAACAAAATAAAATCATTTCACTAAAAAATCAATCTTTTCACTAATTTACATGATACATTTTATGTATCATATAAATACCAAAAGATTTTCACCAATAACAAACCAGGGCATTGTCAGAGAATTGGTTTAGTGGTAGTAAAATTTGATTTTTCATAAAAAAAAAAAACAAAAAAAAAAACAAAACAAACAGTAGATACTATTTGTTTTAGTAGGGGTAAAATAAAATTATCTCACTATAAAAAAAAAAAATCAGATTTTTCACTAATTTACATGATACATTTTAAGAAATTTTTAGATTGATAGGGGGCAATTATCCTCACTAACGTATATATTATTATGCCACCGGTAATAATCCGACAATCTCCTGATCATTATTTTATTTTTATATATTGATGCAAGAATGTGACAAATTTCTCTATTGAGATTTGAAATTTTCTATCCATCCCTAATTACGACCCAAAAAAAAAACCTGGTTGTTTATCATGAAATTAACCAACCGCAATACTATTAAGTCATGTATTTTATTATAAAATGTAATTAATAAACCATGCAAGTAAACATTTACATTTGTTTTAAAAATTAAAAAAAATAAATAAAAGCGCAAGTAAAAAAGAAAATATAATGAGAAAGAAACACATCATGAGGAAAGTGGGGACCATGAGTGAGAATGAAAATTGAAGCTGCCCTAATCAAATGAAACTCAAAGTCGTGGCTTGTTTATGGGCTTTAATGTAAAAGTGTGGGCCCTATCCAGCCTTTTTAAATATTATTCTATGAATTTGTGGGCCGACTTTTGTCATTGGCCTCATCCATTTGCCTCTTCTCCAACCATCCCATGTGCTTAGGCCCGGATATCCAGTGTCCTGTCCTCTGTCCCTTTTTTATATATATATTTATATATATATTTTTATTTATTTATTTATATTTATCATCAAAATAACATAAAGAGTATCTATTTAAATTAGTGTAAATTTATATTTTGGCATGTGCCTTTCTCAAGATTATTATTTTTTCTATTATATGGCATTCGTCGAACCAAAATCACAGTTCAATCGTTGCTGATAAATCTTTTAGTAGTTATGTTATTGAGCGAACGGGAATGTCCATACTGGAGGATGACACTTCACTCTCCAGGAAGGCATAGTAACCTCACTTGGGTCATCGTCAATATCTGCTCAATTGGCTTAATTTATTATATTTGTAAATTTTTTTTTTCGAAAATGTTGGAAATCTCCCGTCCAACCACTAAACCTGAACTTAAGCGGAGCAGGTAAAACATCTGTCATCTCAAGTTTTTATAAGAAATTCACCATTTAGATTCAAACTCAGGACCTAACAATCAAATCGTAAGATATTTACTACCAAACAACACTCATTAAAGACCAACTATAAATAGAATATATATATATATATATATATATATAATAAATTACATTATTACTTAATGGGTCCAAAATGATCAATTATCAATTTAGTTGTACTCTTGAATAAGACAGACATAGGAACTTTCACCAATCATTCAAGCCCAAATTTATCTAACAATTAATATTAATATTAATATGAGTTATGTTAACGAGTGTCCTTAGAGCACTTCTTAAGAACCATTTAAGGAAAGTTTTGACATCATTATTATGGGAAATGAAAAAAAAAACTATCAACTCAATAATGATTTTTTTTTTAAATTTTCCCATCAAAACTTTCCTTAAATGCATTATTAACCAATGCCCTAAGACACTCGTTAGCATTTTCCAAGAAAAAAAACCTATTTGTCATAACTCCAAATGATTAATTTAATGATAATGATGTTTCTAAGTAATATGAAAGGCAAACATATTGTAATCAACAAGCTTGTTACCTTAATTAAGTTTGTTATTTTTTTTTTATGAAAAATAAAAAATAAGTACCATGTTTAATTGATTGTGACACTGAAAACAAGAAGTAGGTCAAGCTGATATATGAAGGAAATCCAGTTTATGAGCTCATGCATGCATGGGAACAAATTGTGAGGGGACCTAATTATTTAATCATGTGATTAGTGATTTGGGATACTGCTGTTTCATTTCTATAATGCCCATTGGAGATTTTGACAGGTCTTCATCTTTAGTCTTTTAATTTACTGATGTAATTTATGTGGTCACACACAACCAGCAGAGCTGATATTAATAGCAACTCAAAAGCAGTTTTGTAGAGAAGTACTTTTGTATCATAACATGTCACCACTTGTTCACTTCTATCTTAAATTATTTAGTGGGAATATGGGATTTTGCTTTCATAATAATCTCCGCTTTGTCCATCCGGGGTTAGCCGAATGATTTTCAAATAACTTTATTTGACTTATCTCTTAAGTTTGAATTTTCGGAGAGAGAATACGATAAAAAATACTCACTACCTCAACCACAAGGTTATGAGGTTTACAAACATGGGGTGTAACTTTTCTAGGTAAAAATTTCTGAACTGAATCGTCAGAATCAAATTAAACTAATTCAATTTAGGTCTTTATTTTAACAAAAATTAATTAAATTTTTTAAAATATATATATAAAGAAAATTAGACATCGAATTAAGTCACCACTACCGTCAGTGGTAGACCCATAATTTTTTAATATAACTAAATTTTTTTCAACACATAATAAGTCTTAACAAAAGTAATAAATGTTAAAATATTGAATTTCATTGAAATGATATTTTCAACGCATTTATATTTATTTTCGATATGATTTTGTTGATGATGGTTTTTCACCCCAAGAAGTCAGCATCCCAAGGAAGGGTAAGAAAAAAGATTTTGCTTATCAAGATTGTTTCTGTAATTAGCATAGGAAAGACCCAAGGTCTTCGTTAGGGCGAGATCAGGCAGAAGGGCGCGAGCCCGATGTGTCACATCAACCCGGCCAGAAGAGGTCATGTTCCGACTAGAAGAGGTCACGTTCCGACCAGAGGACCATGTCCCGACTAGAGGCCATGACCCTACTTAACATGATGAGAATGTATTAGATTCAAAATGGGCATCAGCAAATGCCGACCGGACCCTATCCATAACTGCTGACCGGAGGAGAAAATGTGTTCAGAAAATCAATATGATCGAGGTCCTCGGGTCCGACCCGATCGAGTAGCTCAGTATGACATGATGACTACTAGTTCAGCTGTCTGACTTGGTAGGACAGGTCATGGTAGTATTGATGAGGACATGGAATAATGGTGCAAGCACGACCTGAGGACGTCCACTACTCATAAAGACTTGACATGATTGGAGCAACTTGCAAGATTATTTTCTGACCCACGCCATCGCGTGAACATGTGGATACAAGCTGCCATCATAAAGTAGCTTGTGGAGTTTTCCAAGAAAGAGTTTGAGTTTAATGAAGTTTCAGATGACAGGTTTACTTTCGGCAGTGGCAGGCTCACGTGGCTGACGTCACGAGGACGGTGGAACAATGTTATTTTCCTTAGTATATAAAGGGGATGAGAGCGCTTTTGTAAGAGTTAGCAAATTTTACTCAAGCACTACTTGTAAGAAAGAGAGAAAAAAGTTAGTACGAGAGAGAGAGAGTAAAGATAGCTCGGTCAAATTCAACCACGTGTAAAAGAGAGGTCGGTCAAACCCAACCACGTTATAAAAACTCTCTTTATTTGTGTCTGTGGATGTAGATCAGATCCATTCATCCGAACCACGTTAAATTCTCTATTCTTATATGTGTGTTTTCCATTTTTTGTCAAGTTTGCTTATGGTTCCCAACAAACCAATTAAATTCACAGTTGGAGGAAGATTGTTCGAGGAACGAGTTTACGGATTTGTCCCTGAAACGAAAATTAGCCGTCAACAGATTTTAGGATTTGAAATCTCTAATGTGAACTTTATACTTGACAATGAATTAATAGTTTATAGATTATATGGATTTTTTAAATTTAATTTATTGTAAATGATGCTTATGCGGATAACTAGTATTAAGCTCTAACAGATCCTCGTATGAATAAACCCAGCTACAGATTTAAAAAAAAAAAAATGAGAGAGAGAGAGAATCCAGACAGACAAAAATCAGAAACATAACTCTTGAAATTAATACAAATCATCTCTCAATCAAACTAGTTGTGATATCATACATTTAGTTTTTAATATTTGGACAAAAATATGGAAAGAGACAAGGCAGCCGACTGCTTTAGCTTCGACAGAAATCATATAGTGAGTGAAGCATTCACGTGTCTAGCATTAACTAAGGCTGTTTCTAGATAAGAATTTGATTCAGACCTCTTCCTAATTTAGGGGATGTTTTTGGCTTAACAATAAATTTTATAGACTCTTGCTTGCTATTTTCCCTTTTCATTTGTTTAATTTATATCATTTATTTCATTGGGAAAATGTCCCTAATGGATCCACCATAAGCATAACTCAAAAGGGTCTGTGTTATACAAAATGCAAATCCGTAAACTTGGTTTTTACATGAGAAGAGAAAGGGTTTGCAAATGAGCAACTATGCTAGTGTGAAATGAAAGTTCATAGAAAATATATTGTTGATTAAGATGTTGGATGTAATATTAGTTTCTTTCTTCATATTTTTGTTGAATTTTAGGTTGATGATTGATTTTAGTAGCAAAACTAATCTCATCCACCAAAGAGAATTCGACATATGAAAATGAATCTTCAATAATAGATTTGTAGATTGAGTAGCAACCCTACTAGCTTCAATGATTAAAGAAGGACACCTTAACAACTCAAAACTGATTTTGACAAATTCTCTATTTGCTTTCTTTGAAGATAAATTTTGTTTTTATTTTTTCATTTTCAATAAATTATCAAGATATGAGTTTTGCGAATCGAACATGTGGGAGCTTTCTATTTAAATTTCAATGCAAGAAGAGACATATAGGAGGATGGTTTATTAATACATGACTATTCCTTCATTAAAAGCATGGGCTCGGCTCATCACATGCAGATGTTCAAATAATAAATCAATATTTGCAACAAGAGTTTAAAAGGATCAAAGATCTTCTTCAGACATGGTTCAGGATAGAAGTGGCAATTTGTGTTATCGATCCATGTTCGTATTGTAATCATGTCATATCAAATTTAAGTAAATACAGATTCGACTCGTTTAACAATCAATTTATTAAACATGTAGATAAGACACATGTAATAAATATATTAGTTTTGTGTTTGACAAGTTAAGACAGTTGCACAATTAGTGACAGGTCTATATAATTAACATGATTACAAGATTAATAAACGAATCGAAAATGAATAATCATATCATAAAAGAATATTCTTGTTGTGTTGACACGATTACACATATTATTCATGTCATAAATGTATAAACATGTTGAAGTGGTATAACACGAATACGACACAATTCATAAACAAGTCGACACAACATGATTATTAATCGCATCAATTTATGTCAACCGAATACGAAAAATTCATGTCGTACCCGTGACGTGACACCTATAGTTCAAAGAACACAACAAAAATAAAGATGTTCTAGTATAGCTAGCAAGTTCTTGTGAGCTACCCATGAGTGAAAATTGAGGTCCTCCTATACTTGATAGAACTCTAAACTAGGGGGTAGATCCATACAATAATAACCTTGTATGATAATAAAATCTGAAGTTTCGAGTTAATAAAATGAGAATGGCAACATGTAGTAGAATCTTTAATGGGTTCCACAAAGGGTCACTAGGCCACCTACCGCTGCTGCTGCTGCTGCCACCTCCACTCCACATAATGCATTTGCATATCCAAGGCTCATCTCACAAGAGCAGCAAGAAAATTTGGTCAGGCACTGGCACATGGGCTCAATTTGGTAAGCAGATGCATGTGTTTGTGATATAATAAATCAGCATGAGGAAACAAAAAATGCCAACTACTGTCTAAAAATGGACATACATTCAATGGTCATCTTCATGTACATAGGAGTCGCTTAGATTTATAGGTAAAAAAGGCTATTTCCCACAAACTTGTATGACAGATTGAGAAGTTTGGAATAAGCAGATAAGCTTTCAAAAACAGAAGTTTAAGTAGCCATTGGCACTTGCTCCATCAAGCGAAAAAGACTAAAATACCCATGGACAAAAACAACACTCAAAGCATATAAGAGTAACTTTTTACCTTATCGGGGCATATTGGACCTCCTTGAAGAATTGCCTAAAATGAACTGCTTTTGTCAAATTTAGGGCATGATGAGTTTAGCTTAGCAAACAGTAAATTCCATTTTATGAACATATATTCATAATATATAACAAGACATGTCTAGAACAACTTTATTGGTGATACGCATGGGCAGAACTGAGATCGTAATCCATTTGTCTTCAATGGTTGAGACCCAAGGAAGCAACCAGTTGGAATCTCATTCAGATCATATCCACTGATAGTCCTGCAAGCACGATCCTGGAACAAAAATGGTTATAAACTAATCTCGCTAAACTTTCAAGTCTCATCATTCAACAAGAATATAGAGAATTTATATTGCAAGCAAACATTAAATGGAAGATTTAAGTTTGGTTGTCTGTATTTATTGGAAAATGGACAGTAAAATGACACCAAGTAGTAACAATGACATCCTGAACAAAAAAAAAAATAAAGAGCTTCCAGAACATTCTGCTTCAATTGACAGATTCACTTAGTTTAGCAAAGGCTACATGATCACACTAAGATGCTTATGGAATGGTGCGCTGGTAGAGGGGCAAGGCTCCCAAAGCCTCACGTTCTGCCCTCTCCCTCTTCACCTGCAGAACACAAGCAATAAGACGTTTTAGCAGAAATCCAAACCCAACGGCTCAGTTTTCCAATAAAGATGAAGCCACACTTTCATTAAAAACACATAAACTTCGATCACTATTCACTGCTTAGGAATTCTTCCATTTTTTCAATTTGTTCTCGTTATACTGTGGTAGTATAGACTAACTAAAAGTACATTGTTGGAGATAGAAAACTGTTGTCTTAATTTTCAATTCACAAACTAACACAAAATATAAAAGGAAGTATGCTTGCCAATCAACATAAGCACCGATAATCCTACAATATATCTATAGAGAATTCAACAACCAAATTTGGTAACAGCATATCCAAAGGTATGGACATTTTCATTTAACATCACCATCCGAACAAGACTAAATCCACAATGTTAAAGAATACTTCATCATGAAATAAGAAGAAAAAAACCATCATGAATATCTGCTAAATAATGCAGAATACTTGAGACTCGATGATTGTTATTTGAATACCGTGATAAAGAAAATATCAGCACTCAATAATATAATCTTGAACCACATTTGGCACTGGTGGGCAATTATTTAAATGCATCCTGTTAGATAGATGAAGAGGGTCATCGCATAATGACAATAACAGAGAACCATTTATTAGTCTTCTCTCAAAGACATTTATCTTCCATAAACGAAAAAAAATATCCTTGTATGTCTGCTTAAGCATATTAAACAACCTTTCAAAAAAAAAAAGCATATTAAACAAGGTGTGTGATATTCTAAACCTAGGAACACGGAGTCTTCAATTCCTACTATATGATCATATCTCATCACAAAAATAAGAAAGCATACGACTAAATGACATTATTGCAATCATTGAACGGAACCATTAGTGTTCTACATAATAATAATGTGTTATAAACATAAAGCTTCAATTACAACTGCAAAATGTGATTAATACGCAACTACCGGGAATGAAATGTCCATAATTACAGTGAGTAAACAACAGTACAGAGAAAATAAACACACACTTCAATTCTACATCCAAATTTACAGTAAGACAATAGTATATAGATTCATATTTCTAAAAACACTTACAAGAGCCAACATATCTTGAAGATAGTTTCTAAATGGTGTTTGCATGGCCTGCAAAAGTGGAGAGAAAATGAATTAGATCCCGCAGAAACTCAATCTCCAGTCAAAATCAGCTGATCAACCAAATACACTCATAAATCGTAACTGAATATATAATATATTGCTGAAGTCAAGTTGTATCACTTAATCAAATCATCACAATCAGCTCATACGCACAAACTGCCACAAACTCTGGGAGTTATCACATAACACATTCACAATAAGCTTATCTCACATAACAATACTGAATAAAAAAATGTATTCACATTTGAGTTCTAATTTACATTCTCAAATCTTCTAACGAGTTTACGACTAGCAAATTTCTAATCTATAATTAAAAATTTAGGGAAAATATCAAATTTCCAAACCAAGTTCTATAGTTTCTCAATAACAGAACAATTTTTTTTCGTTTTTTAAAAATAGTAATAATAATAATATAATAATAATAATAATAATAATAATAATAATAATATAATAATAATAATAATACCTGAAGATCCTCCGGGAGGTACTCGTGCTTCATGGAAAGGTCAATGGCGCGCTTGAGACGCTGGTGACGGGCGTCAACGATCTCTCGCGGCAACCGATTGAGCGCCTCCTTGATGTCCAAATCCTCGTACGGATCGAACAGATCGTCATATCGAAGCCCTGTTTATGCTCGATTTCAATCAAATACGTACGCGTGTACGTACACAGATGTTATATATAATATTTACAAATAACGTATTAGGGTTTCGAAAAAAAGCTAACCGTATCGGCGCAGGCGTTTTGAGACGGATTTCATGTGCTGAGCTGCTAACCAGTTCTTCTTTGGATCTACAAGTGCCTGCAAAAACGACGCCATTTTTATTCGTTCGTTCGCTCGCTCGCTTCTTCGCTTTGCAACGCTTCTCAGATTTTGATGGTTATTTCTCTGGAGACTTTTCTCTCTGCATCTACGAACACGGCGTCGTTTTAGTTGTCAAATCCTACGACTTTCTAGCCTCTAACCTAGGCCCATTTTCTTGACTTCTTATTGGGCTTAAAAGCTTAAACCAGACTAGGACTACAAAATCAACTAAGCGCACCCCTCCATCTTTTAAATACACAGGTGAATGCAAGAAAAATATATAATAACTGAATAACACACCAATTTTAAAATAACTAATTTGGAAACCTAAAATTACCATAATGATTCCATTATTAAAAAGTGCATACAAATAAGAAAAGTTTAAAGAGAGAGTTTAGAAATATAATTAAAAATTTATAAAAGATGTGGTTTAGTATAAGTGGGCCACTAATGGGCCGGAAGCGGCAGACAGGATCTACATTTGGTATAATGGGCCTACTGTGCCAAACACAGAATCAATACTATATAATCTCATATAATGCAAAAGTAGTATCATTTAACTTACAAATAATATAATAATAACTTCCTACATATATAAAAATATTAAAAAAATGATATTATATTTAACATATCTGCACAAATCATATATATGCTTATTTATTGGCTGTACCATTTCACCAATATTTTTATTATATATAGTGTTGATAGAAAGTACGGTCGAACTTTAGAATTATTTTTCGTTTCGAATCCATAATTTTAACATATATATATCCAGAATTCCAAATTATTCGTTATGAGATTTGAGATAATTTTTCATCTCGATTCAAAAACCAAAATAAAATATTTTTCCGTCGACAAGACATCCCGAATCACGGTTACCTTCCTAATTGTATCAAATAATTACTTCACATATTGAGCGAAGAGAAAATTGCTCAAAGAATCAAATCTGAAGAGTAAAGATGTCCCAACTAACAAGTGATTGCTAAGATATCATCACTTTATTAAAATTACTGGACCATGCTAGATTTTTCAAATCTATCACATTATGTATTTAATTGGAAACTTTAATGATTAATAACCAGAAGATGCTTTACACAAATATTTTACGTGCCACTTTCATATCTGCATGCCATGCATGCTCTCTGAACCCACATATCATGAATTTATACTTAAGCAAATTTACATGAATTAGCAATTAATTGTTAGTAATTATTTTCAAAACTCATCCAATATTGCAGCAAGATTACCAAACTCGTTTAATTTTGAAAACTCAATACTAGAACGCATATCCATAATGTAGGTATCAAGTTGACCATCTAATCCGAGGAACTCCATTGAAGAGAAATTTGTGGGATAAAATTGAGCAAGACAAACTAGATTTTGTTTATTAAATGAGGAAAATGAATCGCATGGACTAAGAGAAGCTAAATAAGAAAACAACTCGATATTTGTCTCATTAAAACGGTTGTTAAGCTCTCGAAGTTGGGCATCTAAAACTACATAAAATAATTCAACCCACACAATAGATGCAAACTCTCTAGTCAAACTTAGTTTAAAAAAAACCATATCCATATTTCAAATTAACAAACTTCAATTCTAATCTGATTGCCCTAAAAGTTTTACTCCTAACAGCTTAAAATTTGAATCAAATAAAAAATTTAAATTTTCAGATCAAGCAACCAGTTAAGATCACAAACCAAGGAAAACTTCAACTGAAAAAGCAAGTCTAGTTTTCATAATCACCACCAAGTATCAACACTTTTTGTTTGTTATATTTGTTTCAATACATTCAAATTTAAACCCAATTTTTACAACGGTAAAAGACATGATTTCATTCTGTAATTAAATCAAGTTATCAAATAAAATTTAAGATTGTATTGAATGGAAGGAACTATCAATGAATTGAGATTGATATAAAAAAGTGTATTGAATTTCTTAATTAATATGGATTTGGGCTTATATATTATGTTAAAGAATAAAATTTAAAAGATTAATAAATAAATATATTTATGGGTGTTGTTTAATTATTTTTATTTTTTAATATTTATTTATATAATAAATTTATAAAATAAAAAATAAAAAATATTTATTGCCCCCACTGGCCCTATATACATCCGCCACTGACTGGCAAAACAAAGCAGGGGCAAAAGAGTAAATCAACGCTATAGAAGTCCCATAATGCAATCACGCAACTGACGCAAACACTATAAGCTTTTGCTTTCGTTTCAGGTTTTCAAATAACAAATCCTATAAATAATATATGCTGTCACTCATTTGCCCTTCACTGGCTTCAATGTCAATCGGAAAGAAGAAGAGGGTGTTGTTTTGCGGAGGCCAAAACGAGGATGATAAAGATGAAACGGAGTCGTTTTCGAGAGGAGATCATGAAGAATCCAGCAGCAAAATCAGCATATCCGACGGCATTCTTCCATCTCTTGGTGTGACGGCTCGTAGCTGCCGCAGAATCACTCTCCGCCGCTTCATCATCTCCCCTTTCCATCCCCGTTACAGGTTCCATCATAATTATTATTTTTCTTTGTGGCGTAGCCGGAATATTGATTCTGTAACGATAAAATTTGATGACAAATTAAAATTATCTTATTAATAAATCAGATTTATCGTTGATTTTCGAAGTTAGAAATTTTTAGATTGAGCAGATCGAATTTTTTATTTTTTATGGTTTATTTCTATCATTTTATTATTTTTTTAACCATATCTATTGCAGTAAATAGTCTTTTTTTTATTAGGGCATAAATCAATATTAACATAATTTATCGAGTATTGACATGTAGACTAAATGATAACTAAAATTAATCATGAAGTACATGTGTTATATTACAAAATGATATTTTTATTTAACATGTAATACATTTATTTTATGATTAATTTTAGTTCTCATGTAATTTCCATATTAGTTTTGTAATTTCTCTCATGAAACTTAATTTTTTTTTTTAAAGAAATGACGTGTGAGAGAGGAGAAAGTCTTTGGGATCACTCTTCTAAGAGTAACGTGATACCATACTAATCAATAATTATTTAATATATATGAGTTATGTGAAACAGAACTATAATTTTTTTAATTTTTTTACCATTTAGCACGTGTAACAATATATTATCAGGGCTTGTCATAATATCCTCTACACCTAAGGCGATTTTTACATTTTAAGACTATTGGCTATAGCATAATATTATAAGATAAAAAAATTGGGACTCTTATATCAATTAGTTTTTTTGAGAGATATAATAAAAATATTTGAGGGCCATAGGCGGGTGCCTCGCCCACCTAACCACAGGACCAACCTATATATTATTGAATTATTACATGGATTACGTGTTACCACCGGTACATAATAGAATTTTTTTGTAGGAGTGTTATACGAGACATTGTTGTACTGTAATTTTTTTTTTTATTTTAATAAAGATATTTAAATTATATATATCGATATCGCAGGTTGTGGGAGACATTTCTGGTGTTTCTAGTATTTTACACGGCATGGGTGTGCCCATTTGAATTTGGATTCCTTAACAAACCCTCACGTCCTTTGGCCATAACTGATAATGTTGTCAATGCAATTTTCGCCATTGACATAATTTTAACATTCTTCCTTGCCTATCTCGACAAAGCTACGTATCTCCTCGTTGATCACCCAAAGAAAATTGCTTGGCGTTACGCTAAAACCTGGCTTGCTTTTGATGTCATCTCTACTATCCCTTCTGAAGCTGGTAGAAAAATCTTGCCCACTGCTCTTCAGGCTTATGGTTACTTCAATATGCTTCGTCTATGGCGTCTCCGCAGAGCCAGTAAACTCTTCGCCAGGTAAATGAATTGTTAAAAGACAAAAATTTAGCAACATTGTATCAATTAGAACGTTGTATTAATTGGAGTTATTTTCTAATTAATTTCTTACTATCATGTCAGGTTGGAAAAGGACAGGAACTACAGTTACACATGGGTTCGCTACTCTAAGCTTGCATGTGTGAGTATATGTTACAAATTAATTTCAGTGTGTGTGAATGTGTTCGTGTATATAAAAGCATTCCCATGTGAGGGATCCTCATTTCATTAAATGAGGGCACTTTTAAAAGGAAAAAATCGACTGTAATTTTTTTTTGTTTATCTATTAGTGTATTGGAGTCAGTATTTTTGTATTTTAACAGTGCATTCTTGCTTTCATTCTTGACTATTTTATTTGGGAATATCGGAGAAATCTAACATCATCCATACCGGGGTCATTAGACCCCGGTATAGTAGCGTGTGTAAACAAGTGTTGTCCTATGTTCTTTCAATGGTGCTACCTAAGACTCAAATCTAAGATCATAAAGACAAGATCCCAAGCTCTAACCACTGAGTTGCGCCATTTGGGGACAGAGAATGACTATACATACATACATACATATATATATGAGTAGTTATTAGATTGTTAGAAAGACCCAATCATGTATCATCGGAAACGACACAATTATAAGATCAAAATTCAGTTCGAAAAACTACGTAAAAAAACCTAATATTTAATTATAGTTTGGACAAAACCTGACAATATAGATCAATCTGGGCAATACATGTTCCCTCTACTGGCAGGAAAATAAAGTAATAATATTTTTAAATAAGGACATCCGAATGTTAATGTGTAAAGACGGACCTAAAAAATTGTATTTTATCTTTTCTTATATTAGAGTTAATATTTTTTGTCCGAACGTTAATAACGTACTGATGTTGGTGTCCCGAAGGGGCGTGACTTGGTGGCGTAGGGTTCAGAATCTCACCTTGAAGTTATGAGTTCGAATATATGGAGTTCATTTCTTATAAGAGCCTGAGACAGCCGGGGGTTTTACCTGCTCCGCTTAAGCCCAAAATAGGTGGTTTGGCGGAGGGGTTTCAACGATTTCAAAAAAAAATAAAAATAAAGTACTGACGTTGGTATAAGAACAACTATGTGTTTGTTTTTAATGAAGATGTTTATGGAAAACAAAAAGTTTGTTTTTATTTTGCATAACGTGTGCCCTATAGGCTTGTGGTATATTGTAGGTCACTCTATTTGCGGTTCATTGTGCTGCATGCATCTTCTATCTTCTTGCCGAGCATTACCACGACCCAAATAATACATGGATGGGACTAGCCTTGGGAGACTTCAAACAAAATAGCTTATGGGTTCGTTATGTGACTTCAATTTATTGGTCTATTTCAACTCTTACAACTACTGGCTATGGTGATATTCATCCTATGAATACAAGAGAACGGATATTTGATACCTTCTTTATGTTCTTTAACCTTGGACTCACTTCGTATTTGCTTGGAAATATGACCAATCTTGTTGTTCATGGCACCGCTCGCACTAGGAAATTTGTAAGTACTTATTATATCAGTGAAATTTTCTGCTACTCGTTTTAAGTTTTGATCCTTAATTTGTGTTTCTTTCAGAGGGACACTATACAAGCTGCCTCAAGTTTTGCAAGAAGGAACCAACTACCAGTTAGGCTGCAAGATCAGATGCTTGCTCATTTGTGTTTAAGGCACAGAACTGATTCAGAAGGGCTGCAGCAGCAAGAGACGATTGAATCACTTCCTAAAGCAATTCAATCTAGCATTTCACACTTTCTATTCTACTCCCTTGTTGATCAAGTGTACTTATTCCGCGGTGTGTCAAATGACTTACTTTTCCAACTGGTATAATGCTAATCTAACTGGAATTAATATGCAAATTCAAACTACGATCGCGCCTTCATGTTTTTTGTTTACTTGTTTGTTTGGGACTTTGAAGGTGACAGAGATGAAAGCAGAGTATTTTCCTCCCAAAGAAGATGTGATTTTGCAGAATGAAGCACCCACAGACTTGTATATCTTGGTCACTGGTGCTGTGGTAAGAATTTAACTTTACCCTTTTTTTATTCTAGGACCCTTTTGTTGATTGTTGTCATTTACATCAATTTACAGTTTCTTATGCGTTAATGTATCTAACAGGAACTCATAACGCGAAAGGGTGGAATAGATCAGGTAAGTTAAAGATGTGATATAATTTTCTAGCATGATAATGTAAATGGTGTTTCCAATGGTTTAATACGCAGGTTATTGGTGAGGCAAAGCCTGGAGATGTTGTTGGTGAGCTTGGTCTGCTCTGTTACAAGCCACAATTATTCACAGTCCGGACCAAGCGATTGAGTCAGCTTCTTCGTTTGAATCGTACTGCTTTTTTAAGCCTTCTTCAGGCAAATGTTGGAGATGGGACAATAATCATGAACAATCTTCTTCAGGTATGTTGTAGTTTAGAAAACAGTTGCCTTTGGTTCTTGAATTTCTCTTAATATGAAAAAGAACAATATCGATATTCAATACATGATTTTGTTTAAGATAATTAGTCTCAATGGATACTCTATGTTGGAGATTTCTGCAGCATTTGAAAGACTTGGGGGATCCAATGATGGAAGGAATTTTGACAGATACAGAGCAAAAGTTGGCTCAAGGCAGAATGGACTTGCCTCTTAGTGCATCATTTGCCGCAGTCAGAGGAGATGATCTGTTGTTGCATCAGTTGCTGAGGCGGGGTTCAGATCCAAATGAATTGGACAGCAATGGGCGAACAGCATTGGTATGCAAAAGCAAATCTTGTCTCTTCCGCTGTGCATGCGAGATCTTTGAAGTTTTGTCTCAGAATCATTTTTTAATTTTCAAGACTTGGTGCTTACTTTAGTTATGTATGAAAACAGCATATTGCAGCATCTAAAGGGTATCAACATTGTGTGGTTCTACTTTTAGAGTATGGAGCAGATCCTAACACTAAAGGTATGATTTCACAAGGCTATATGAATGTAAACATGGATTTTCTGTTACTAAATCTCGTGCCTAATCATTAATTACTTCTCGACTAACAGATTCGGAAGGAAGCGTTCCCCTATGGGAAGCGTTAATGGGGAAGCACGAAGCTGTGGTTAAAATTCTTACAGAAAATGGTGCTTTGATATCATCTGGTGATGTTGGTCATTTTGCATGCACTGCTATTGAACAAAACAACTTGGATTTACTCAAGGACATTGTACATTATGGAGGAGACATAACACAACTCACAATCAATGGAACCACCCCACTTCATGCAGCAATCCGTGATGGAAGCACTGAAATAGTTCAGTTCCTAAGAGACGAAGGAGCTGACACCGATAAACCAGACGTCCATGGGTGGACGCCAAAGGCCTTGGCAGATCATCAGGGCCATGAAGACATACAAATTTTGCTGGGGACTAAGCAAGAGACTAAGAAAACATCGGTTTTCACTGTACCGAAGAAGCAGCAAGTGCCAAATCCTAGGAAGCACATGGTGAAGTATAGCAGTGAGCCCTCAATACCTCCATATACACCTGAAGTTGTAGCACCTGTCCCTGAGATCAACTTGTTGAATAGTCATTTGCGTCGAAGACCTAACACTTTTCACAATTCGCTGTTTGGTATAATGTCAGCTGCAAATACTTGTGAGCATGGAATTGACTTCACAACTATGAGCAGTTATCCTCCAAGAGTGACTATTAGTTGCCCAGAAAAAGGTCAAGTTTCTGGAAAGCTTGTGCTTCTGCCGAAATCACTTCAAGAGTTGCTCAACATTGCTGCTAAAAAATTTGGCTTCTCTCCTACCAAAATTCTAACCAAAGAAGGAGCTGAAATTGATGATATAAACCTTATTCGCGATGGTGATCATCTAATTCTTGGCAGTGACTCTGCATTTGAAACTTCATGAAACCAAATGGCTGAAGATTCAAGCTGTTTGGATCATGTCATCTTAGACTGACGGCGGCTCCTAAATTATTCATCCATGCTTAATACCGCGTTGTTGGAGCCGAGAAATGGTTGTAATGTTGGAGTAGAATAGATAGACAAGTGATATTGATTTTCAAATTTTTGTTGACAGTTTATTCCTATTGAACTTCAAGAAATTGTTAATGCAGAGGCCGGGGAGCAACATAATATAATTAAAATTTGTTAAAGTTTTGTAGTATGAGATGAACTTCTTGTTTGTATTCCCTATAATGTTTAGATAAAGCAGCTAACTTGTAACCCAAGTAAAACAAAACCCTCTTTGGCTCTGCACAGATAAAGCCACAAAAGAGATCTTTCTGCTCTGAGTATTAGCAGTGATTAACAACCTTTTGAAGTTACTTTTTCT
>SKCR01045432.1:0-64546 GCA_019454045.1 Zanthoxylum bungeanum | reverse complement strand
TGAGTGGACGTGGGCCCACTTTCATTGGGAAACGTGTGGGGCCCACATGACACATGTCATTACATTGCATGGTGTTAGTGTACAAAATACTCTATGGCATTGCATGGTGATAGTGTATAAAACACTCTATGGCATTGCATGGTGTTAGTGTACAATTCACTCAATTGGTTTGCATGGAGTTTGAGTGTTGGACACTCTAAGCCATTGCATGGTTTGTGTCATAGATTTATTATTAATTTAATAAATTATGGCATAAATATAAATTGATTTTTGGTAAAACAAAATAAATCAATCACACAATTCTCTCTTCTCTCTCAAATTGCCGAAACTTCACCATTGAAGGGCAAAGGAAGATTTGATCTTCCATTCTCCATTTTTGCTAGCACAAGCAAGGGATCAAAGGAGGTGATAGGGAAACCATCAAAGAGCTTGGAATACAAAAGCTTGGAGCTTCAAGTCTTCTTCTTCTCTTGGCCGAAACCAACCAACCAACTTGGAGCTTGGAGATTCAAAGGTTTTGTTCATCTTCTTCATCACATAACTTTGTAAGTATGATTCCGCCATGCTTCAAGTCTTTTATATATATTCATTTTAGTATTTCATATGCTTAATCTTTGTTTGGGACCTATATAATAGAAACCAACAGCCCCCATCTCCTTCTCTATAACAACAAATCAAAAAACAAAAACCTGAAGATCTTCTCATTGACCTGACATTCACGGCAATCTTTAAAATATTGGGGTTGGTGCTCAGAGTGCCAATCCAGACCCTATTTATATCTGATTTATGAATATGAACATCCCATTTTTCCATAATATTACTTTCTAAGTGGTTTCACCTCTTGTTTTTATATACGTATTTGATCTAATTACTATTAGATTGAAACTAAATGTGGTTTAGTGATATGTATATTTTAGACAAAGGCCCGATAATATATAATGCAGTACACAGTTACAAAGTTAGTTTGTAATTGACATTGGGAAGTGTCATTGCTAAATGTATATTATCAAATACAGTTCCTGGTAAAGATTTACTAACACGGGTCGGTTAGTCAAATCAGCTGAGACCAGTACATGTCATATATCGAGACTTGGTCTGATGGTTTATCCTAATGAACCATGAGTCTTGAGAGACTCATATAGACGTGAAGGTGTTTATAGTGGAAAACATTGAACGACTCACCAAAGATTCTTAATGGATGGTACACCAACGTCAATAAGAATCTTCTCGGGTTGAGTAGCATAGTGGTCCTTCGACTTGAGACACCACTGTGGATGTATGAGACATCTTACATACTTAGATGGCAGTCACGTCACCGATCTATTTATATCAGACCTTCGCCTGTTCGTTGGGTGTGGACCGATCCTCAGGATATCCTGTGTGTGTCAAGATAGGATCCTTCAGTTCTGTTTACATAGCATAGGTAGTCCATATGTGATTAGCAATAAATTAAATCTATGACCATAGTATACTTCGGAAATGAGTTCCGAATGTTATTTATAGATTGCTAATAGAATCGTCGACGGGATAATACCTATAGAGATTTTACATTTACATCTATATCTCTGGGATTATCCGGATACCTGTGACGGAGGGATTATATGCATGCAATGACCTCGACCTGTATGATTCAGCTAGTTTATCAATGGTCGTCATAATTTACGGGGGGGTAAATTATGGACACGAAATTAGATTTTGTGACGGATATACCTGAATCTAGAGAGTCTCACTAATGAAATATACTCGTAGAGCACTAGGGCAACTTTTATGAAAATGATGATTATTTAAAAATCGTTTAATTGTTAAACGAAGAATACATGCAAACGGGCCGAACCATCATTTCCTATTAATGTGTATTTGTATTTAATATATGATATTATTAAATACACATTAATAAATTTTCAAATAAAGGTATTTGACATATATCATATATATATATATATATATATATATATTTGAGATGTTTAAAGTAAATATAATACATATATTTGAGATATTTGTATTGATTAATTAATTATTAAATAATTAATATAATTAAAATATAAATATCTATCAAATGATAAAGTTAGGAAATGATTATAAGTGTAAATTATTGACTTTATACTTAAAGGAAAAGGTTGTCAAAATGATTTTGACTTCTTTAGATATTTGATTAAAATTGTTTAAAATGAAAATATCTATTTCCTTTTTCTTTTGCCTTTTTCGGCCATCACCCTAATTTAAATATAATTGTTATATTTTTTAGTTGCTTTTTTTGACTTTAAAGGAAATCATTAAATGGTTGATGATGGCTTTTACAAGTTGGAAAAGCAAAATTAAATAAAATAAAATATCTAGATATTTATTTATTTCTTTCACCAATGTCGCCCAAGCCAAGTTGGGGAAGTATAAATTGTTTCATTTCATTTTTTTAGTGTTAGAACAAGTTCATTAGATACCAAATAAACATAAAAGAAACATAAAAGAAGATGAGAGAAAAGCTTGAAGGCCTAAAGAAGGATGCTTGGAAAAATTATATTTTTGTAAGTTTTTCTTCAAAGTCTTCAACATGAAAATTATTTCTAACATGCTTAGCATCATTTGTGTTGCTTTGTTGTTGTCTCTCTTCTTATAGTTTGTGTTTATTTTGGTTGTGAACTTTGATGAAAGATTTATGCATGTAAGTAAGCTTGAAATGGTTTCAAAGCTTTACTTTTGATTTTTGGAAAATCAAGGTGTCATTCTAGAGTTGGTAAGCCAATCCTTGGTGACCTAGAATTTTTCTATAGTTGTTTCAAAGTGGTGAGGCTAGATTGGTGAAGTTTTGAATGGATTAAAGTGATGGATTTTAAAGATTTGGTGAAATTGGAGAATTTGTTGAAATTGAATAATTAGGGTTCTTAACCCACTCCAAATTTGGGGATTTTCATATATATGATGTATTATGGTATGAATAATATGCATGTAAATTTTTGGGTTGATTGGATTTTATCTTGACATGTTTAGAATACAAAAATGACCAAATTGTAATAAACCAAAAATGTAGGGTGCTCTCGACAATTAGACTAAAATTTGGGGATTTGTTGCGAATCTGATTTTGATGTATTTGATATGTTGAAAATCATTTTAGAAGTGATTTAGAATCATCCAAAATTGTATTTGACAATTTTAGGACTAAAATGATAAATTTGCAAAGTTGTGGGGCAATTCGGTAATTACTAAGAAATTTGATTTCTTGTGTAATTTTTAGAATTTGATAATTGGGTAATTGAATAAATAAGTTTATTTAATTGATCCAATAAAAATTTTAAAATCGGAAAATTTTGATTCTCCGCGATTCCGCTGCGTTACTGATATTCCCCCTTAAAACCCCAACAAAATGGTATCAGAGCGAGTCTGATTCTGGACACCCTAATATGATAACCCCTTTAAAATCTAATGTTTGTTCTTTTCTTTGCTTGATACATGCATGCTTTCATTTAATTTGATTAAATTTTAAGTGTATGACACTTTAGGGAATATCCCCGCTTAATAAGGTTTTAAAGTAACTAGTATTTGGAATACTTGTTTCATGGTCCGTCTTGTCAATACGGTTTATGAATATTTTTTTTTGACTACATTCGAGACCGTACCTCTGCTGTGAAGGTGTAGCCGATAGAAATTTATTTATGCCGGATGTATATTAGATACTAGATAAATTCAAGCGAAAGCGGAATCCTGAACGTGCCCTAGCTGTCAGGGTTACGCAAGTAGCTTGAGTTATCACTGATGAGTTTAACCTTGGTATGTCTCCTTGTGGACCTGCCCTAGCAGTGACAACAAGAAACAACCAAGACCGGAAACCCAAGAGTCACAACGAGTGTGATTGACAATGAGTTGTCTACCTGTGAATATACGTAGGCGAGACCGTGCCTCTGCTGTGAGTCGAAATATATTCATGGGGTCCACTTCCCATTATGGAATTCAATTTAATTATTGAATTCTCATTTTTCCGATATTACGTAAAATAATGGGAGGCTCTGCTAAGTTTAAAAAATTCCATAACTTAGGCAATGTGTATTATTATAGAAATTACCGCTTGTTTGTTTTCCTTATTATATTGTTTATGTAGAATTGAACTTTTATTCACTGCACACATATTTTTATATGTTATCTGACTCCACTCTTGGTTGCAGTTATTCTAGAATAGGTTCTAGATACAATTAGACTAGGATATTATTAGATTGGTCTAAACCATCGAGAACTGTTGTTACGATTTTCTTGAAAAATCAAGATGGTTAATGACTTAGTTTCTAAGTCATGATAGATAATCTAGATATATATCCCTTTTAAGATATAATACTTTAGAGAGAATAGTTTCTTGTGCAGTAAGAATTGACACGAATAAGTTCAAGTCTCGAGATTCTTGACTGGCATTAAGAAAGCCCCATTAGGTGTTTGTTTATCTTATAATGACGTTTCTTGACTTTAGCGACTTCTAGAAGTCACATGTCTGACAGCGTTTTCTAATCAATCATTTGCAATTGTTGTGGATAATTGAACGCAAATAGTAAAGCTTAAGAAATGAGATGTGTATAGTTGTGTATAAAAAATATAGATTTTCACAATACGACAACTATAGGTATTGGATACCAGTTCTCCCATTTAGTTATTTAAAATATTACTTAACGATTGTTTTGATATTGATATCGGAACTTGCGACTATTGGATAGTTACTGTTCTTTATAACAATTGTTATATATTTTAAATATAACTAGTAGTGTCATTGAAGTAAAGATAAACATTAAGAAAAATTATTCGGTAAAATAAATAATTAAGAACGATGCTTTATGAGTTTAATCACTTAAGCATTAGATGCTTATTCCGTATGGTAAAGGATGGTTTGATACGAGTTCATACCACACATCCTTATCCATTTAATAAATATTGTATTCAGGAAGGTGATTAAGATCTCGTTTAACCAATGATTGTCATTGGACTACCAGATTTATTTAACTGATACATTGGATGTATGTAGTTTAATAAATAATAATTGCTTAAGGTAGTTTTTGTTTATTTCGTAACTTAGTTGATGAATTGTCGTAACTTAGTTATGTGATTCTGAAAGAACACATATTGAACATCTTGAAATGATCAAGAACATTCAATCTGTTCTGATGAAACGCAGATTGAACATTTTTTACTGGTTCAAAGATATTCAATCTGAAGTTTTTGAGAACTCTATCCTTAAAATTCATAACACGTCTTTGAATTGTTCAAAGATCTTTGATACGATCAAACGTATGAATTTAAAGCAATTAGTTCTAAGGTTATTCAGTGAATATGATTCTTGTTCAATATTATTCTTCCACGATTCCATCTTGATGGAATTGAGTAAGTAGGAGCAGTCGAATCTTATATGATTTGATTCGTTTGATATTGAATATTACCGAATTAGTTTTAACACTCTTGGGGTTATGCTCCAGTAACACTAGTTCATCTTCTTAATTTAGGTTCCATTAATTTCTACAGTTACATATATGATATGAAGGTAGAAAATTTGAATCTTGAAAAGTTTGAGATTTGATCTTTCTTTTATATAAGGGAAATTACTTACACCTCGGAGGTATAAATAAAAGTTTATTGTTTATTTTCTTTAATAGAATATTGTATTATTTTGATAGAATATCTTTCCTACGATCCTAAGTAATAAAATTGTTTTATTACTTAGTGTGTAACATCGGATGTTAACTATTGTAGAAAATACTTGACTTATTGAAGTCAAATGTGAGAATGATAAACTATAATTGGAACTACGTAATTAATATGATGAAACGACCTTTAGTCATCTTCTGTATAAGTCTAATAGAATGTTAGAATCATTTACGAGTATTGATACTTAATGGTTCTATTTTTTTCTTATCGAAGAAAATTATCATATAACTTATAGTGTGAGCGATATTTATATCGATTACAAAAATTACCATTGAACCATAGATCTAGATTGTTCATAGCATACTACGATCAAGTTTTGAACTTGATTAAGCTTTCATTATGAATAGTTCATAAAATGTGCAAATAGTTTGCGCAGCAAAAGCTAGGTGAGCTAATTAAAGGTTTAACCTTTACAGTATGACAGTGAGAAAGTTTACACTCCGCAATCTATTGTAGATTCTGAGGAAACTTATCTCTAGTCGCACTGATTGAACAATTTAAGATTTGTTGGTTAATGTTAATATTAAATTGTGTATTTTAGCTAAAAAAATACAAAGTGGCGTTTTTGAATGGCTTCTTCTGATAAGAGATCAGTTATGATTTATTTGTTTGAAAAGTTTATTCTGGAATGGCCCTAGAGTTTGTGTTCTGCTGAGATCGCAGTTTAGTGTGCTTGCTTATAGAGCCTATTGTAGACTTGGATAAGTCTTCCGGAAATCTGTGTTCTCTGTTTTTGATATCGTCGGATTGTCTGATCTTGTGAAATTATAGAGAGTACATTTGTGATAAAAGGGTTAGTGGGAGCGTATAAATTACTTTCTAGTGTTTTATATCCTAACTACATTATCATTATTATGGTAATAATGAGATGTTTGTAAGGTAAAATGTTTACCTAAATCTTCTTTACTCCGTGAAAGCAGTAGGAGTAGTCTCTCTTATATACGATATAAAGTTTTATATATAAGATATAAGACTTAGAGACTTGTGAGATACTCCCATTAGTCGTGCATTAGATATAATCTAATAAAAGACACAACAAGGCTATCTGTATGACAGTTAGTATAACTTTTTGACAGTTAATGTGTGTCTTGTATATAGTATTCATCTTTCGTAAAGGATGATTCCTTTTTTCGAAAGAAATATTGATTAGAATGTCTAATCAATTTTATGTATCATTTGATGATGACATAATGAATACTTTATTATGTGTGATTAAAGATATCGATTTAATCGTAATTGTTACGAGTTTTTTTGGTACCCTATAGACTATAGGATGGATCTTGAATCACGTTCTTTGTGATATTTGAGATATTAAGAACGAGTTTCTAATTCATTGAGAAAACAGTCTGCAACCATTAGGGTCATATTAGTTTTGAGACTAATTTTGACGTTAGATAGTCTACGTCATAAAGAGTCAAAATAGATGCAGTGAGAGTGTCACAGAGGATTCTACTTTGTCAGTAGAATTAGATGCAACTTATGAAGTATTGACTTATGAAGTTGCACAGTGACCTTATAAATTAGAAGTTTTCACATTGGTATTATGCTTACGGTTGTCTACATAGTATTTAGGATTTGATCCATAAATACTTGGACAACGCAGTAGCTGTAGCACAATATTGATGCCGCATCTGATTCATATTAATGTATAACTTAGGTTCTACAAAATATGAATGATGCTGACTAAGGAAACAATTGGGTTTGTTGGACAAACTCAACATGTCATAGCAGACCTACTTCTTTTTGCCTACCTCATGAGTATTAGGTGAGCTTTTGAGGGCCATGTGCATACGATACACATTGATATGTGTATATGATATCGTGGATTGGCACTAGAGTAAGTGAGAGAAATTGTTGGGGTTGGTGCTCAGAGCGCCAATTCGGACCGTATTTATGTCTGATTCATGAATACGAACATCCCATTTTTCCATAATATTACTTTCTTAGTGGTTACACCTATTGTTTTTATATACGTATTCGATCTAATTACTATTAGATTGAAACTAAATATGGTTTAGTGATATGTAAAATTAGACAAAGGACCGATAATATATAATGCAGTACACAGTTACAAAGTTAGTTTGTAATTGACATTGGGAAGTGTCACTGCTAAATGTATATTATCAAATACAGTTCCTGGTCAAGATTTACTAACCGGGTCGGTTAGTCAAATTCGGTTGAGACCAGTACATGTAATTGTTGGTTTATTCTAAGGTCCCAAGATCAAATCAAGACATGAAAAATGTGTGAACACACCAACGGAAGGTAGCGGAATACTCACATTGATCGGTTATGTCGATTTGGAGACGATTCAAGCCCAAAAACGCACTGCCTTGATCTCACCACTGCAACAGTCCACTGTCCTACAATAACAGAAAATTGAGTGAAGAAACGGAGCTCCGAGCTTCGTCCGATGGATCCCGGCTCATAGGTGAACCTCCCTACCACCTTCGCAAGACTCGTAGTGTGCTAGCACTTGCGGTTTTCACCATGAAAACCCAACCCTTGCTTCCCTTATTCACGCCCAAACTGGTTCAAAACCTGTGAGCAATTTGCGTGAGAGAGGAGAGAGTTTTTGAGAGAGATGAAATTGTGTATTAAGTTAAAATGATTTACCAAAAATCAATTTATATTTATGCCATAATTTCATTAAATTAATAATAAAATTATGACACAAAACATGCAATGGCTTAGAGTGTTAAACACTCAATTTCCATGCAATAACATTGAGTGCATGTACACTATCTACATGCAATGCATTAGAATGACATGTGTCATGTGGGCCCCACACGTTTCCAAATGAAAGTGGGCCCACGTGCACTCACGCGTTCGGGTTCGATATTTTCCGAAATACCGAGCTTACGTCGCGACGTTAATTCAATCGAATTTAAAATAATTGCGCCTGGCGAAATTTATATTTACGTCGCTAACGAATTAATTCTAAATTAATTCGTTTGCCCGAATTAAAATCTAATTTAATTCCGCGTCGAAATCTAATTTCGTTTAATATATCGAATATATTAATTCATCGATTAATTCCAAATTAATCGTTCTCTCTCTTTAGACGACATTTTATCCCGGATAAAATATCTCCGTTATTAATCCTAGATTAATTTTCTCTCTCTTCTATATAATCCCAGATTATTCAAGAGTGCGAGTTGTGCGTCATCGGTGGATTATCGGGAAGCGACCCATGAGATCCCCGGATAATCTGGCAGTAAATACGGTCGTCGGAGTATCCGAATCACGTACGTACCAAGTACTACGTTTCTACCGATTTACGAGACAAGGTCGACTCCTAGCAACAGCACCAAGTCTACCCAATTCTCCGGACATATCCATTAAAGAATATTCTAGATCTGTATCAAGCGTAGTATACTAATGTATTGTGCATATCGGCCCAGTATCGGATAGTCACGTGCTAGGGCTGGGGCTGGATAAGTGTCTGCCCCGTCCGAACACATATCGGATGTCTGGTAACTAGTCTCTATAATCGGATATTCATGACCTGGTCATAATATCACGATTGGATGCGCATCACTTAAGAGCACTAATACCGTATCCTGCGTGACATCATCTCCATTATGACTGGAGTGACACTTCCGTCTTGACATCACATCCAATACACTACGACTCTCTGATAAACCAGAAGTGGTGTACACAGAACCGGTTAAAGCCCTGTACCCCCAAGACCAAAGTATATCGATTGTCGTAAGTATTAGCGATGTAAGTCTCAGGTTAAGACTATACACACCTACCTTGATTTCGGCCTCCCATAGACACACAGTCATAATACCAATGGGATTCCGAGGGGTCTATCCAGAGCGAAGCTGTTTCCCGTACCATCGGTGAAACACGACCTCCTATCGCACTTGCATAAGTATCCAATACTTATATATATGAGAACTATGCCGTTGTGCCCTCACAACGCACACAAGTGCAATACTAGCCTATTCCGCATTATCGATGTCCAGTCTCGATAATACTACGGCTAGGGATATTTAATGATTAATCCTTCGTGGACTGATACTGTCTCATATCATCTCAATCCAGGAACTAATCATAGGGACCTCTCTTCATTTATATATCTATGGTGATCTAATCACAAATGATGAGAGTGCAATTTCCTTGTTACATAGTTAATTTGCTACAACAAACACAATGATCTGTGCAAATAGTGACGCTATGGGTCATTTTGTCCAACAATCTCCCACTTGGCACATAGCCAGTCACTCAAGTGTCCCACACCCGAACTATGTACGGTTCGCTCAAATTGCTGAGGAAAAGTTTTCGTCAGCGGATTTGTTCGATTATCTTTGACGCGATTTATACGATCATCACATCGCCACGATGTATGATCCGAACGAATCAGATGATATAGAAGTATATATCTGGATCGTCGATGAGACCTTTAATTCCTTAGCTTGTGCTGACGCCTAGCTCAGCTGCTAACAGAACTTATCTAATCTAATTAGATTTACTTTCGACCCAAATGGCTTCTATTGCTGCCTCAGCTGCAGCAATAATCCGCATTTGTTGTTTTTTCGGCAACAGTTATCTTGCTTGGAAGATTTCCAGCTCACTGTCCCGGTGTTCAAACTTTATAGTACCGAGTATTTAATCGTTTGGAAACTTGCTGCAGTGATCCCAGTCACTTCAAGTTCTCCTTCTCCATAGTTAAAGATAGCATCTTTAGTTCTCAGAGATACTAACAGATGTTCTTAACTTCAATCCAGTGACTATCACTTGGATTGACCCGATTGTGACTCCATATGCTCGAAGCGTATGAGACACCAATACAAGTACATTTTAAATGTACAATTTCCCAGAGAGTGTTAACAACTCCAAATCTATCCCAGTAGATCTTTATTCCTTGAATAAAGGTTGTTACTCCCCAGAATTCTACGGAGAATTTCTATTGAAAGAATATCTATGAAAACCAAGCTTTCACCAATTGCTTTATGGGAATTTCACTGTCAGTGCGCTCTCCCCACTAACCTCCTTATATACACAAGAATTATTTCGTTTTGATCAAATCATAAACCATTATGATTATTTCAAAACGTCAGTTCCAAGAACCTTATGCTTGCATTGATCCAAACATGGATCGAATAACCCGCAAACCTTGTTTGTCGGTTATATAAAATCGTCAGGATGTTGTAAACATCCTCCAAAAGGTTTCCTTTTCAGGAAAGCGATTTTGATTATAACTGACACATTTCATAAATGAAATATATAGTTATTTTCAAGCATTTTCAAAATGGATTTACCATGGCAACAGGTAAAAGGTTGAACCGTTATTAACACAATGTTGATAACGATACCTTTCCGTCAAAAGCCTAGCTTTGTACGTTGGTATGTTGCCATCCATGTATGTCTTCCTTGAAGACGTTAAATGTACCATAGGCACAATGCCTTGTGGTACAACAACTAGTATCCAAATAGTTGTTATACATGGAATCCATTTCGGATTCATGGCACTTTGCCATAACAGGAGTCGATACCTCCTTGTATCACTTCCTCAAAACGTAGTCGGATGATACACCTCCATAAGATTGACATCTTTATGAGGTTAGATCAGAAACCCATACCCTAGGTTGTTTTCTGACTCTATCCGATCTACGAGTTTCTTGTGTATTTGAAGATTAATGGTATAGTTTCATCATAGATGAACTATTTGTGTTCCATTAAGGACTTCGTGCCTTGAACAGTATTACTCCGATTTTCATCGAGTATCACTATCCTCCCACTGACCACTGCATATCGGTATTTCTCTCAGAAAACCGCATGGTGAGCAACAATCACATTGTTCTCATGTGGGATTTATAAGTACTATACTTAAGGTTTCCCTTAGGATAACCTATATTGGCACTTATCCAATTGGGTCTTTTAGTTTGGTATCATCCAAACGTTATGCCTGGCATACCCAAATTATCAGGAATGAGAAACCCGTTTCTTCCCTGTTCATATCCTATATGATATCTGTCAAACAGATTTTATGGAACCTTATTCTAAATAAGTTTTGCACTGTTAATACATATCCTGTAGAAGGAAATAGTAGCTCAGAGCGACTCGTGATAAACCTTATCATGTCCAACAAAATTCGGTTTTAGTTCAGACACACCGTCTAACTGACGTGTCTCGGGAGGAGTCCTCACATGAAAGAACACCGTACTCTTTCATGTATATATGAAACTTACTGCTTAAGTATTTTCCATTTCGGTCTTACCGGCGGAATAACACTATAGCCGATCTGTTTGTTTCTTCGTGTCGAAACTTCAAAAGTTTCCGATCTGTGTTCTTCAAAAGAAACACATAACCACAACGTGATGCTACATCCGTTAAGGTCACGAAATATTCATGTTCACATCTAGCCTAGCTAGATATGGGCCCACTTATTCACCATGAATAGGGCTAACAGATCGGTGGCCCTTTTACTATTACCAAGTAAATAGTATTTTAGGTATTTAACCTAATAAACTAGATTCGTAGACCTTATTTGAATAGTCAAATCAGTCCTAGTATCCACTCTTCACAATTCAAAGTGTGGATATACGAGTCTTGTTTAATTGTGTCCTAGACAACAATGCCACAAATAAGTCTCCATTGATCAAATCAATTTAAGCTATTTATTTGTCATTTTATATGTTTGAGATTTTATTATATTCAAAATATAAATTCTGTTATTTACATCCAATGTATTTATCTCAGTATCATCTTTATATAATGAAACACTTTAGTGTTCTAGAATATAAAGGTTTTATCCGCATCGGATTAAACACTGATATAGAGATAATGTCTCTAGTCAAACTAGTTACATTATAACATTTCCTAATTTAAGTACATACCCAAAGGGTAGTTCCTAAACTTAGGTATCTACGGTCGAAACAGCGACTTTCGTCCCGTTTCCAATTCGCAGAGAAATCTCGGCTTGAAGCCAGTATCCAGCTCACAGCGGATTCTGAACATCAATACATATATGTATTATGTACCACACTAAGTATTTAAAATCCAATTTCAATACTAGTAGTAAACATAACTTTGACAAATATTTTTAAAGTTAGAGCCTCGCCCTATCTTTAATTCCTTCGTGTCTTCCATATCCAAATGGTAGTCACTTTGGGATATGTCAATTATCCTTTTCAATATTTCACAACCTTTGGCCAAGCCTTGGGTTTCGAATATCGAAACGATGTGCACCTTGTGCTACATGCCCAATTGCAAACTTTGACTTTTCTCCACTAGAATAATCAATTAATTGCAATTTAATACTTTTAAATCTAAAGATAGATTTATTATAAGTATATTAATTAAGCACTAAAGTCATCATCACATAAATCTTCCAAAGACTTTATGCTCTACTATTTGCTTAATATGGGCTTAGTCATAATAAGTTATTTTAAATAAATTAACCTATTATTAATTCCCAATGAAAATTAAATCATTTAAAACATTTAATCCAAGGATTATATATTTTAAATATTCAACTTTTCAATTCTTTCTTGATTTCAATAGTCCAACTATTTAATCAATTTTATAAGGTACTATTTATTATAATGATTACAATAATCCAATTATTTAATCAACTATAATTTTAATATTGATTACTATAATCCATTATAAAATCAACTATCATTTAATTCAATTATATTGATTACTATAATCCAATTATAAAATCAACTATATATTGAATGAGTTTGTATATAGTCCAACTATATATATTTTTAAAACAACATAAAATATTAGTCCAACTAATACTTTTGATTAATATGACGAGTAAAATATAGATGAGCGCGTTTAGCGAGTATTCGAACGAATGTTGCAAATTCAATACTTGCCTCCACTATTTTTCGTCGAGCCTCTAACCCTCTGTCGAGTACTCGGGAAACCGTGTTTCCTAGTGGGCTAGGATCCCGTTAAATATCACACAATCTTGACTTTGGCCAACAAATTGTATGATAATTAACTAGGTAGATCTCGAAGATCAATTGGATCTCATCCAACTCCTAGATCCAGTAGGTGGACATCCAAGTCCCAAACATATATCTTATATATGCCTATATATCGAATATATATATCCTAACCATTTTCCTCTGAATCAACTAGGCCTTGGCTTTGGCACAACAAACCTAGTGATCCAGTCAAGCGCGGACCCATTGACATGGAAGCTTCGTAATCAATGTCATGGACAAGAAGTGGTCTTGACTTTGGCCAACAAACCACAACTTGGACACGACACCGATATGGAACAAAGCCTCATGATTAAAACACATCTTTGACGGACAAGGGCTTGACTTTGGCCAACAACCCCTGCCAATCTCGGATCTTGAGTAAGAATCACTCAATGGAAGGAAAATAAACACTTGATATTTAACGAGGGTTTTTCCCGTGCAAATTGGCTACCAATTTTATTATCTTTGTTAAGGTCTCATCATCATACACCCTTAAACATGCATTCTAAATACATAATAAAGCGAGTATGAAATAAAATAATAATGATATGCGGATGGATACTTTACACATTGATCCTAGATCAAATCTCTCCCTTTCTCTCACTCAAGCTAGCACTTGTACTACTTCTACCCGTTACACTACACTTCTAAAGAAACCTCATATACATAGAGGGGAATAGGTGAGAAGAGAATACAAAGAGAAAGAAGGTGATAAGGCTGGACACGCAGGTCCAATTTAATAAATCGAATTTATTACAACACAATTTCTAAAATTGCCCACCCGACTAATATCCATCCGATATACATTATTCATTCAACACAACCACGTATTCACACACATAAGCATGCTATCAATCAATCTAATCAAATTAATTAATCTGATAATTAAGTGATCATCCAATGTTCAAACAACGATTTGATTTTGTTCGAGTCAAACTCGTTTTTGCGAATAAGTACTCAAAGTACGAATTCATGAATTAAATTAAACTACATCATTAAATCTAATTTAACATGTATTTAATACTAATTCACTATTCAATTCCAAATTAAATATTACACTTTATATTAATAAACCTTTTACGATTTAAATTCCAAATTCAATCGCGTCGGGACTCAAAGTCCGATTAACGTCCAACGTCAATTCAATTTAAGTCCAATGGGCTTTAATTAATTTCTTCTTTAGGCGTGGACTTCGGTCAAACCAAAGCCCAAAAAGTCAATGGGATTTACCCCAAAGCCCATAAAATCAATTTGGCCCATTAGGCCCAATTAAACATTAAAGGTTCATTAGTCGCAATTGGGCTTTATGGTTAAGGTTTTGGGCCCAATTGGATCCAATCCATTGGCCTAAACCAAACTTGATAAATCAAGCCCAATAGGCCCAATTACAACTTAAATTCTAATTTCCAAAATAGGCCCAATTAATTAAATCCAAAAATCCAATTTTCACAAATTTAATTACCAAAAGTGCATTATATGATTAATCAACTAAATCAACATTTTTAAAACACAATTAAATCTTATTAATCATATTCAATTCATTATCACATGTCAAACACACATAATGAAAAATCAAACCCATTTTCATGCTTTTAAGTCTCGGCCAAGGAGGATTTTGTGTCCGATTTGGTTTCGATCCAATCGAACCTACAATCGACATCAAATCACATCCATCCAATTGATTTCATACCAATATCCAATGTTCAAAATCAAAATTACCAAGACATTAGGGCATAATTCCATTCGGCCAACATGATCAATTTGGGGATTTTTGTTCAATTCAAAATCCAATTCAATTAGACTTCAAATTAACATCATCCTAAATGATTTCAACTCATCAAATGAATCAAAAAAAAAAATATTCCAAGAATTCAAAATGATCATCACACATTCGCCAACATGAAAAATATTTGGGGAAAATAATTCCAAATCATTTTTCAACAAATTAGTCCAACCAAAATGAATTTAAACATGTTATAAGCATACTCAAACAAACAATTTATTCAAATCATGCTCAACAACATTTACCCAAATTTAAAGCCCTACATTTTTCATGCTTGCAACATTAGCTCTGATGCCATTGTTGGTTATTCTAAGGTCCCAAGATCAAATCAAGACATGAAAAATGTGTGAACACATCCAACGGAGGTAGCGGAATACTCACATTGATCGGTTATGTCGATTTGAGAGATTCAAGCCCAAAAACGCACTGCCTTGTCTCAACCACTGCAACAGTCCACTGTCTACAATAACAGAAAATTGAGTGGAAGAAACGGAGCTCCAAGCTTCGTCGGATGGATCCCGGCTCATGGTGAACCTCCCTACCACCTTCGCAAGACTCGTAGTGTGCTAGCACTTGCGTTTTCACCACCATGAAAACCCAACTCTTGCTTCCCTTTATTCACGCCCAACTGGTTCAAACCAGTGACAATTTGGCGTGAGAGAGGAGAGAGAATGAGAGAGATGAAATTGTGTATTAAGTTAAAATGATTTACCAAAAATCAATTTATATTTATGCCATAATTTTTATTAAATTAATAATAAAATTTATGACACAAAACATGCAATGGCTTAGAGTGTCAAACACTCAAACTCCATGCAATAACATTGAGTGCATTGTACACTATCTACATGCAAAGCATTAGAATGACATGTGTCATGTGGGCCCCACACGTTTCCAAATGAAAGTGGGCCCACGTGCCACTCACACGCGTTCGGGTTCGATATTTCCAAATACCGAGCTTACGTCGCGACGTAATTCAATCGAATTTAAATAAATAATTGCGCCTGGCGAAATTATTATTTACGTCGCTAACGAATTAATTCTAAATTAACTCGTTTGCCCGAATTAAAATCTAATTTTAATTCCGCGTCGAAATCTAATTTCGTTTAATATATCGAATATATTAATTCATCGATTAATTCCAAATTAATCGTTCTCTCTCTTTAGACGACATTTTATCCCGGATAAAATATCTCCGTTATTAATCCTAGATTAATTTTCTCTCTCTTCTATAATCCCAGATTATTCAAGAGTGCGAGTTGTGCGTCATCGGTGGATTATCGGGAAGCGACCCATGAGATCCCCGGATAATCTGGCAGTAAATACGGTCGTCGGAGTATCCGAATCACGTACGTACCAAGTACTACGTTCTACCGATTTACGAGACAAGGTCGACTCCTAGCAAAGCACCAAGTCTTCCCAAGTTCTCCGGACATATTCATTAAAGAATATTAGATCTGTATCAAGCGTAGTATACTAATGTATTGTGCATATCGGCCCAGTATCGGATATCACGTGCTAGGGGGGGCTGGGCTGGATAAGTGTCTGCCCCGTCCGAAACACATATCGGATGTCTGGTAACTAGTCTCTATAATCGGATATTCATGACCTGGTCATAATATCACGATTGGATGCGCATCACTTAAGAGCACTAATACCGTATCCTGCGTGACATCATCTCCATTATGACTGGAGTGATACTTCCGTCTTGACATCACATCCAATACACTACGATCTCTGATAAACCCAGAAGTGGTGTACACAACCGGTTAAAGCCCTGTACCACCAACCAAAGTTAATCGATTCGTAAGTATTAGCGATGTAAGTCTCAGGTTAAGACTATACACACCTACCTTGATTTCGGCCTCCCATAGACACATAGTCATAATACCAATGGGATTCCGAGGGGTCTATCCAGAGCGAAGCTGTTTCCCGTACCATCGGTGAAACACGACCTCCTATCGCACTTGCATAAGTATCCAATACTTATATATATGAGAACTTTGCCGTTGTGCCCTCACAACGCACACAAGTGCAATACTAGCCTATTCCGCATTATCGATGTCCAGTCTCGATAATACTACGGCTAGGGATATTTAATGATTAATCCTTGGTGGACTGATACTGTCTCATATCATCTCAATCCAGGAACTAATCATAGGGACCTCTCTTCATTTATATATCTATGGTGATCTAATCACAAATGACGAGAGTGCAATTTCCTTGTTACATAGTTAATTTGCTACAACAACACAATGATCTGTGCAAATAGTGACGCTATGGGTCATTTGTCCAACAGTAATATATCGAGACTTGGTCTGATGGTTTTTATCACAATGAACAATGAATCGTGGGAGACTCATATAAACGTGAAGGTGTTTTATAGTGCATAAACACTGAACGACTCGTACTCGCCGAAGATTCTTAGGATAGTTCACCAACGTCAATAAAAATCTTCTCGGGTTGAGTAGCAATGGTGGTCCTACGACTTGAGACACACTGTGGATGTATGAGATGTTTGACAATTATGACCCATAGCGTCATATTTTACAGATCATGGTGGTTGTTGTACAATTCTATGTGACAAAGAGATTTGCTCTCTTATCATTTATGATTAGATCACCAAGATATATAAATGATAGGAGGTCCTTATATTAGTACCTGGATTGAATGATATGAGACAATTCAATCCCAAGGTTTAATCATTAATATCCCTAGTCAGAGTATTATCGAGATTGGACATCGATAATGCGTAAGACTAGTATTAACACTTGTGCGCTTTGTGAGGGCATAACGACATAGTTCTCATATATTTGGGTATAGGATACTCATGCAAGTGTAGTAGGAGGTTCTGTTTCACCGATGGTACAGAAAACAGTTCGCTCTGGATAAACCCCTCGGAATTCCATGGTACTATGACTATGTGTCTATGGAAGTCCGAAATCAGGGTAGATGTATTTGGTCTTAACTTGAGACTTGCCCGCTAATACTTGCGACAATCAATATACTTTGGTTTTGGTCGTCCAGGGCTTTAACAGGTTCTGTGTAACGTCTCTGCTAGATATATTGAGAATCGTAGTGTGTTGGGTGTGATGTCAAGACGGAAGTATCACTCCAGGCATAGGAGAGATGATGATCACGCAGGGATACAGAACTGGTTCTCTAAGGGTTGCAACCGTCGGGATAATATGACTTGGTCATGATTATCCGATAATAAAGAGACTATTTGTTAGTGATCTGATATATGCTTCGTACGGGGCAGACACTGTACCAGCCCAGGCCTTGCATGTGATCATCCGATACTGGATCGAAATATGCAATACTACGTATACTACGTCGATATAGATCACTTATTCCTGTAAGGATATTTCTGGAGAATTGGGTAGGCATGGCGCTTTGCTAGAAGTCAACATTGTCTTGTAAATCGGTATAAACGTAGTACTAGGTACTTACGTGTTCGGATAGTCCGACGACCGGATTTACTGCCAACATATATCCGGGGATCTCATGGGTCGCTTCCCGAAGATTCACCGATGACGTATGACTCGCACTTTAATTAATCTGGGATTAATTAGATGAGAGAGAAAATTAATCTGGGATTAATTGCAGAGATATTTTATCTAGGATAAATATCATTTAAAGAAAGATAACGATTAATTTGGAATTAATCGATAAAATAATATATGGATATATTATACGACATTTTGATTTCGATGCGGAATTGAAATTAGATTTTAATTCTGGCGAACGAATTAATTAGAATTAATTCGTTAGCGACGTCAATAGTGATTTCGCTAGGAATAATCTTTAATTGCGTCGCAACGAAAAATTCGTTAATGTTGGAATTAGCGAACCCGAGCCCGGGAGTGTTTGCAAGCGCATTCACATTTTGAATTCGGTGCGACACGCAAGTCACATCAAGCATCAAATCGCTAGTCACATCAAGCATCAAAATCGCTAGTCACATCAAGCGTCAAATCACATGTCACGTTTCCTGATGTTACAATTTGATTGATTGATTGATGGTGGTAGTTGGAAGGCATTAATTGTCTTTTGCCTTTGACTTTTTGAAATTGAAAAATGGTATATTGTTATTGGATTTTGGAAATTAATCAACTAATACACATTTTTCATCTCTCTCTCTTTATCTCACGTTTTGGAGCCAAAAATCTCTTCTCTCTCACACGGTCTTGGACCTTCTGTTTCCCTTATGTTTTCTGCCTAAAACCGAGACATGAATATTTAAAACATTTAATCAATTTTATTAACCTATTATTAATTCCCAATTGAAAATTAAATCATTTAAAACATTTAATCCAAGGATTATATATTTTAAATATTTAACTTTTTAAATTCTTTCTTGATTTCAATAGTCCAACTATTTAATCATTTTAATAAAGGTACTATTTATTACAATGATTACAAATAATCCAATTATTTAATCAACTATAATTTTAATATTGATTACTATAATCCAATTAATAAAATCAACTATCATTTAATTACAATTATATTGATTACTATATCCAATTATAAAATCAAATATATATTGAATGAGTTTGTATATAGTCCAACTATATATATTTTTAAAAACAACATAAAATATTAGTCCAACGAATACTTTTGATTAATGTGACGAGTAAAATATAGATGAGCGCGTTTAGCGAGTATTCGAACAACTGTTGCGAATGTTGCAAATTCAAACTTGCCTCCCACTATTTTTCATCGAGCCTCTACACTCTGGCGAGTACTCGGGGAACCGTGTTTCCTAGTGGGCTAGGATCCCGTTAAAGTATCCACAATCTTGACTTTAGCCAACAAATTGTATGATAGTTAACTAGGTAGATCTCGAAGATCAATTGGATCCCATCCAACTCTTAGATCCAGTAGGTGGACTCCAAGTCCCAACATATATCTTATATATGCCTATATATCGAATATATATATCCTAACCATTTTCCTCTAATCTAGAATCAACTAGGCCGTGGCTTTGGCACAACAAACCTAGTGATCCCAGTCCAAGCGCGGACCCATTGACATGGAAGCTTCGTAATCAATGTCATGGACAAGAAGTGGTCTTGACTTTGGCCAACAAACCACAACTTGGACACGACACCGATATGGAACAAAGCCTCATGATTAAAACACATCTTTGACGGACAAGGGCTTGACTTTGGCCAACAACCCCTGCCAATCTCGGATCTTGAGTAAGAATCACTCAATGGAAGAAAATAAACACTTGATATTTAACGAGGGTTTTTTCGCGTGCAAATTGGCTACCAATTTTATTATCTTGTGTAAAGGTCTCATCATCATACACCCCTTAAACATGCATTCTAAATACATAATAAAGCGAGTATGAAATAAAATAATAATGATATGCGGATGGATACTTTACACATTGATCCTAGATCAAATCTCTCCCTTTCTCACTCAAGCTAGCACTTGTACTACTTCTACCCGTTACACTACACTTCTAAAGAAACCTCATATACATAGAGGGGAATAGGTGAGAAGAGAATACAAAGAGAAAGAAGGTGATAAGGCTGGACACGCAGGTCCAATTTAATAATCGAATTTATTACAACAATTTCTAAATTGCCCACCCGACTAATATCCATCCGATATACATTATTCATTCAAACAACCACGTATTCACACACATAAGCATGCTATCAATCAATCTAATCAAATTAATTAATCTGATAATTAAGTGATCATCCAATGTTCAAACAACGATTTGATTTTGATCGAGTCAAACTCGTTTTTGCGAACAAGTACTCAAAGTACGAATTCATGAATTAAATTAAACTACACATCATTAAATCAAATTTAACATGTATTTAATACTAATTTACTATTCAATTCCAAATTAAATATTGCACTTTATATATAATAACCTTTTACGATTTAAATTCCAAATTCAATCGCGTCGGGACTCAAAGTCCGATTAACGTCCAACGTCAATTAATTAAGTCTAATGGGCTTTAATTAATTTCTTTAGGCATGGGCTTCGCAACCAAAGCCCAATAGTGGAATCACCCAAAATCCCTTAGAAATCAATTTCGGCCCATTAGGCCCAATTAAACATTAAAGGTTCATTAGTCGCAATTGGGCTTTATGGTTAAGGTTTTGGGCCCAATTGGATCCAATCCATTTGGCCTAAACCAAACTTGATAAATCAAGCCCAATAGGCCCAATTACAACTTAAATTCTAATTTCCAAAATTAGGCCCAATTAATTAAATCCAAAAATCCAATTTTCACAATTTAATTACCAAAAGTGCATTATATGATTAATCAACTAAATCAACATTTTTTAAAACACCAAATTACTCTTATTAATCATATTCAATTCATTATCACATGTCAAACACACATAATGAAAAATCAAACCCATTTTCATGCTTTTAAGTACTCGGCCAAGGAGGGATTTTGTGTCCGATTTGGTTCCGATCCAATCGAACCTACAATCGACATCAAATCACCATCCAATTTGATTTCCAATACATCCAATGTTCAAAATCAAAATTTACCAAGACATTAGGGCATAATTCCATTCGGCCAAGGTGATCAATTTGGGGATTTTATGTTCAATTCAAAATCCAATTCAATTAGTCTTAAATTAACATTATCCTAAATGATTTCAACTCATCAAATGAATCAAAAACAAATATTCCAAGAATTCCAAAATGATCATCACACATTCGGCCAACATGAAATATTTGGGGAAAATAATTCCAAATCATTTTTCAACAAATTAGTCCAACCAAAATGAATTTAAACATGTTATAAGCATACTCAAACGAACAATTTATTCAAATCATGCTCAACAAACATTTACCAATATTTTAAGCCCTACATTTTTCATGCTTGCAACATTAGCTCTGATACCATTGTTGGTTTATTCTAAGGTCCCAAGATCAAATCAAGACATGAAATAATGTGTGAACACACCAACGGAGGTAGCGGAATACTCACATTGATCGGTTATGTCGATTTGGAGACGATTCAAGCCCAAAAACGCACTGCCTTGATCTCACCACTGCAACAGTCCACTGTCCTACAATAACAGAAAATTGAGTGAAGAAACGGAGCTCCGAGCTTCGTCCGATGGATCCCGGCTCATGGGTGTGAACCTCCCTACCACCTTCGCAAGACTCGTAGTGTGCTAGCACTTGCGGTTTTCACCATGAAAACCCAACCCTTGCTTCCCTTATTCACGCCCAAACTGGTTCAAAACCAGTGAGCAATTTACGTGAGAGAGGAGAGAGTTTTTGAGAGAGATGAAATTGTGTATTAAGTTAAAATGATTTACCAAAAATCAATTTATATTTATGCCATAATTTTTATTAAATTAACAATAAAATTATGATACAAAACATGCAATGGCTTAGAGTGTCAAACACTCAATTTCCATGCAATAACATTGAGTGCATTGTACACTATCTACATGCAATGCATTAGAATGACATGTGTCATGTGGGCCCCACACGTTTCCAAATGAAAGTGGGCCCACGTCCACTCACGCGTTCGAGTTCGATATTTCCGAAATACCGAGCTTACGTCGCGACGTTAATTCAATCGAATTTAAATAAATAATTGCGCCTGGCGAAATTATTATTTACGTCGCTAACGAATTAATTCTAAATTAACTCGTTTTCCCAAATTAAAATCTAATTTTAATTCCGCGTCGAAATCTAATTTCATTTAATATATCGAATATATTAATTCATCGATCAATTCCAAATTAATCGTTCTCTCTCTTTAGACGACATTTTATCCCGGATAAAATATCTCCGTTATTAATCCTAGATTAATTTTCTCTCTCTTCTATATAATCCCAGATTATTCAAGAGTGCGAGTTGTGCGTCATCGGTGGATTATCGGGAAGCGACCCATGAGATCCCCGGATAATCTGGCAGTAAATACGGTCGTCGGAGTATCCGAATCACGTACGTACCAAGTACTACGTTCTACCGATTTACGAGACAAGTCGACTCCTAGCAAAGCACCAAGTCTTCCCAAGTTCTCCGGACATATTCATTAAAGAATATCTAGATCTGTATCAAGCGTAGTATACTAATGTATTGTGCATATCGGTCCAGTATCGGATAGTCACGTGCTAGGGCTGGGGCTGGATAAGTGTCTGCCCCGTCCGAAACACATATCGGATGTCTGGTAACTAGTCTCTATAATCGGATATTCATGACCTGGTCATAATATCACGATTGGATGCGCATCACTTAAGAGCACTAATACCGTATCCTGCGTGACATCATCTCCATTATGACTGGAGTGACACTTCCGTCTTGACATCACATCCAATACACTACGACTCTCTGATAAACCCAGAAGTGGTGTACGCAGAACCGGTTAAAGCCCTGTACCACCAAGACCAAAGTCTATCGATTATCGTAAGTATTAGCGATGTAAGTCTCAGGTTAAGACTATACACACCTACCTTGAATTCGGCCTCCCATAGACACATAGTCATAATACCAATGGGATTCCGAGGGGTCTATCCAGAGCGAAGCTGTTTCCCGTACCATCGGTGAAACACGACCTCCTATCGCACTTGCATAAGTATCCGATACTTATATATATGAGAACTATGCCGTTGTGCCCTCACAATGCACACAAGTGCAATACTAGCCTATTCCGCATTATCGATGTCCAGTCTCGATAATACTACGGCTAGGGATATTTAATGATTAATCCTTGGTGGACTGATACTGTCTCATATCATCTCAATCCAGGAACTAATCATAGGGACCTCTCTTCATTTATATATCTATGGTGATCTAATCACAAATGACGAGAGTGCAATTTCCTTGTTACATAGTTAATTTGCTACAACAACACAATGATCTGTGCAAATAGTGACGCTATGGGTCATTTTGTCCAACAGTAATATATCGAGACTTGGTCTGATGGTTTATCACAATGAACCATGAGTCGTGGGAGACTCATATAAACGTGAAGGTGTTTATAGTGCATAAACACTGAACGACTCGCCGAAGATTCTTAATGGATAGTTCACCAACGTCAATAAAAATCTTCTCGGGTTGAGTAGCATAGTGGTCCTTCGACTTGAGACACCACTGTGGATGTATGAGATGTTGGACAATTATGACCCATAGCGTCACTATTTGTACAGATCATGGTGTTGTTGTACAAATTAACTATGTGACAAAGGAGATTGCTCTCTTATCATTTATGATTAGATCACCAAGATATATAAATGATAGGAGGTCCTTATAATTAGTACCTGGATTGAGATGATATGAGACAATATCAATCCACGAAGGTTTAATCATTAAATATCCCTAGTCAGAGTATTATCGAGATTGGACATCGATAATGCGTAAAAGACTAGTATTACACTTGTGCGCTTTGTGAGGGCATAACGACATAGTTCTCATATATTTGGGTATAGGATACTCATGCAAGTGTAGTAGGAGGTTCTGTTTCACCGATGGTACAGAAAACAGCTTCGCTCTGGATAGACCCCTCGGAATTCCATTGGTACTATGACTATGTGTCTATGGAAGTCCGAAATCAGGGTAGATGTATTTGGTCTTAACTTGAGACTTGCACCGCTAATACTTGCGACAATCAATATACTTTGGTTTTGGTCGTCCAGGGCTTTAACAGGTTCTGTGTACGTCTCTGCTAGATATATTGAGAATCGTAGTGTGTTGGGTGTGATGTCAAGACGGAAGTATCACTCCAGGCATATGGAGATGATGATCACGCAGGGATACAGAACTGATTCTCTAAGGGTTGCAACCGTCGGGATAATATGACTTGGTCATGATTATCCGATAATAAAGAGACTAGTTGTTAGTGATCTGATATATGCTTCGTACGGGGCAGACACTGTACCAGCCCCAGGCCTTGCATGTGATCATCCGATACTGGATCGAAATATGCAATACTACGTATACTACGTCTGATATAGATCACTTATTCCTGTAAGGATATTTCTGGAGAATTGGGTAGGCATGGCGCTTTGCTAGAAGTCAACATTGTCTTGTAAATCGGTATAAACGTAGTACTAGGTACTTACGTGTTCGGATAGTCCGACGACCGGATTTACTGCCAACATATCCGGGGATCTCATGGGTCGCTTCCCGAAGATTCACCGATGACGTATGACTCGCACTTTAATTAATCTGGGATTAATTAGATGAGAGAGAAAATTAATCTGGGATTAATTGCAGAGATATTTTATCTAGGATAAAATATCATTTAAAGAAAGATAACGATTAATTTGGAATTAATCGATAAAATAATATATTGGATATATTATACGACATTTGATTTCGATGCGGAATTGAAATTAGATTTTAATTCTGGCGAACGAATTAATTTAGAATTAATTCGTTAGCGACGTCAATAGTGATTTCGCTAGGAATAATCATTTAATTGCGTCGCAACGGAAAATTCGTTAATTTGGAATTAGCGAACCCGAGCCCGGGAGTGTTTGCAAGCGCATTCACATTTTGAATTCGAGTGCGACACGCAAGTCACATCAAGCATCAAATCGCTAGTCACATCAAGCATCAAATCGCTAGTCACATCAAGCGTCAAATCACATGTCACTTTTCCTGATGTGACAATTTGATTGATTGATTGATGGTGGTAGTTGGAAGGCATTAATTGTCTTTTGCCTTTGACTTTTTGAAATTGAAAAATGGTATATTGTTAATTGATTTTGGAAATTAATCAACTAATACACATTTTTCATCTCTCTCTCTTTATCTCACGTTTTGGAGCCAAAAATCTCTTCTCTCTCACACGGTCTTGGACCTTCTGTTTCCCTTATGTTTTCTGCCTAAAACCGAGACATGAAGGAGGAACAAGATGATGATTTTGTGGCAAAATCATCAAGTACTAGCACACATAGGAGCCATACAAAGGTGATAGAGAACTCACTTCATGAGCTTGGAATCACCATTCACCAAATCTTGGAGCTTGGAGCAACAATGGAGATCACCAAAGCCGAATTTTGAGGACTGAAAAATCTGCCACTGTCGAGCTTCTCAAAGGGCATAAAAATAATTTTTGTTGTCCACCACATCGCTCAACCGCTCGATGTAAGTATTCCGCAACTTCTTTGATTGTATTCACATGTGTTTTATGCTTATTATTCGATCCTTGGGACCATATAACTTCTACAATTGGTATCAGAGCGTTGTTAAAAGCATGAAACCGATTTAGGGCTTAAAATTGGGTAAATTGTATTTGAGCATGATTTAATGAAATTGGATGATTTAGTATGCTTAAATGTAGTTTAATTGAAGATTGATTGGATCAATTTCATGAAAAATTATTTGGAACAAATTTGCCCAAATTTTAGGCTTGGCCAAAAATGATGAGTGCCCTAAATGTCTTGGTTTTTTTATTTTGATTCATTGGATGACTTGGAATCAATTGGGAATGATGATTTGATGTTGAATTGGATTGGATTTAAAATTGGACAGTAAAAACCCCTAAAAAGCGAGAGCTTTATAGCATGTTTGGGTTTGATTTTTTGATCAAAATGTGTTGGACACTAATTGATGTAATTAAGTATAATTAATTGTTGTAATAAATTTAGAATTTATAAATTAGACCTGCGTGTCCAGCCTATTACCTCCATACTCTTTGTATTTCTCTTCTCACCTATTCCCCTCAATGTAAATGAGGTTTCTTTAGAAGTGTAGTATAACGGGTAGAAGTAATACATGTGCTAGCGGGAGAGAGGAAAAGGAGAGATTTGATCTAGGATCAATGTGTTAAGTATCCATCCGCATATCATTATTATTTATTTATTTACGCGCCTTATTATGTGTTTAGAATGCATGTTTAAGGGTGTATGATGATGAGACCTTAACAAAGATAATAAATTGATTGCCAATTTGCACGTGAAAAACCCTCAAATAATATTAAGCGTTTTTCCTTCCATTGAGTGATTCTTACTCAAGATCTGAGACTGGCATTGGTTTGTTGGCCAAAGTCAAAACCTTTGTCCGTCGAGGAAGTGTTTGAATCACGAGAGCTTTGTTCCATATTGGTGTCTTGTCCAAGTTGTGGTTTTTTGGCCAAAGTCAATACCACTTCTTGTCCATCGACATTGATTACGAAGCCTTCCATGGTCAATGGGTTCCGCTTAACTGGGATCACTAAGTTTGTTGTGCCAAAGCCAAGGCTTAGTTGATTCAGAGGAAAAAGGTTACGCAATATATTGGATATATTGGCATATATAGGATATATGTTTCGGACTTGGATGTCCCCCTACTGGATCTAGGAATTGGATTGGATCCAATTGATCTTAGATATCTACCTAGTTAATTATCATATAATTTGTTGGCCAAAGTCAATATTGTGTGACATTTAACGAGATCCTAGCCCACTAGGAAACACGGTTTCCCGAGAGTACTCGACAAAGAGTTAGAGGCTCGCCGAAAAATAGTGGGAGGCAAGAATTGAATTTGCAATATTCATTTAATTACTTGCAATATGCGCTCAAACAAATATCATTCGTCAAATAAATTAAATGTTAGTTGGTCTAATATTTAAACGTTGTTTTATGAAAGCAGTTGGACTGTATTCAAACAATTAAATTATAGATGATTATATAATTGGATTATAGTAATCATTATAATAAATAGTACCTAAATCATTGATTAAATAGTTGGACTATTAGAATCAAGTTAAAATTGAAAGATTAATGTTTAAAACATAATCCTGGGGAAAATGTATTAAACGACTTTAATTTTCAAATTGGGAATAAATTTCAGGATGGTCCTGGAAACTAATAAGTTACTTTATTTGATAAAATAACATATTAGGCCTAAGCCCGGAGTTAAGCAAATAAGTGGAACATGATTTTTGGAATATTCATGTGATGATAACTTTAGTGTTTAATCCGTTATGCTTGCCAAATAGACTCATTAATTTCAAAATCAGAACTAATGATTAGATCCTTAAAGTATGATGAAGAAATTGAAGGATCTTCATAAATCTATATTCAGATTTTGAAGTACTAAATTGCAATAGTAAACTCTTGGAGAGTTAATGGCCATTCACAAGGAGACAAAGCCAAAGTTTGCAATTAGGCAAGGAGCGCAAGGCACACCTTACTTCAATATTCTAGAAACCCGAGGCTTGGCCAAAGGCTTCTGGAATGTGGAATTCGGCAAAGGCAAAATCATTATAATCTTCTAGGAAGATAAAGGACATATCCCAAAATGTCTGCCTAAATTGTGGCAAACGGGGGATCGCGGAAGCGTGACTGCCGTTTGAACAAAGCAGACATGAAGGAATTAAAGACGGTGCAAGGCTCTGGCTTAAATATATTTGTCATAAAAATGTTCACTACTAGTATTAAAATTAGATTTTAAATACTTAGTGTGGTACATAAATATATACTAGGTGTGCAGAATCTGCTATGAGCAGGTTACTGACTTCAGTTGAGATTAATCTGCGAATTGAAAACGGGACGAAAGTCGTTGTTTTAACCGTAGATAACTAAGTTTAGGAACCACCATTTGGGTGTGTATTTAAATTAGGAAACTGTTATAATGTAACTAGTTTGACTAGAAACATTATCTCTATATCATAGTATAATCTGTTGCGGATATACCTTTATGTTCTAGAACACTAAAGTGTTTTATTTTATAAAGATGATATTGAGATAAACCACATTAGATGTGAATAACAGTATTTATATTTTGAATATAAATAAATCTCAAACGTATAACATGACAAACAAATAGCTCAAACTGATTTGATCAGTTGAAACATATTGTGGCATTGTTGTCTGGGACACAATTTAAACAAGACTCGTATATCCACACTTTTGAAGAGTGGGTACTAGAACAAATTTGATTCCATTCAAATAAAGTCTACGAATCTAGTTTATTAGGCAAAATGCCTAAAACACATTTACTTGGTAAAAGCGTAAATGCCACTGATCTGTTAGCCCTAGTTCATAGTGAAGTAATTGGGCCCATATCTAGCTAGGCTAGAGGTGGATATGAATATTTTGTGACCTTTACGAATGTGGCATCTCGTTATGGTTATGTGTTTTCTTAGAAACACAAATCATAAACTTTTAAAGTTTCAACACGAAGTAGACAAACAGATCGGCTAAAGTATTATACCGTCACTGTTAGACCGTAATGGAAAATACTTAAGCAATAAGTTTCTAATATACTTGAAAGAATATAGTATTCTTTCAATGAGGACTCCTCCTAGAACACGTCATTCTGACGGTGTGTCCGAACAGAGTAACAAAATTTTGTTGGACATGATAAGGTTAATCATGAGTCGCTCTGAGCTACCATTTCATTCAACAGATACATATAAACAGTGCAAAACTTATTTTGAATAAGGTTCCATAAAAATCTGTTTGACAGATTTCATATTAGATTTGAACATGAAAGAAACTGGGTTTTCTCATTCCTGAAGATTTGGGAATGCTAGGCATATGTTTGGATGATACCAAACTAGAACCCAAATCGGATAAGTGCCAAAGTTGTTGGTTATCCTAGGGAAACCAAAGTATAGTACTTATACAACTCACTAGAGAACAATGTAACTGTTGCTCACCATGCGGTTTTCCTAAGAGGAATACCGATATGCAGTGGTAAGTGGGAGGAAAGTAAAACTCGATGAAAATCGGAGTAATACTATTCAAGGCACCGAATCTTAATGGAACACATATAGTTCATCAAGGATGAAACTATACCATAATCTTCGAATGCACAAGAACCACGTAAGTCAGAGAGAGTCAGAAAACAACCTGGGGTATGAGTTTCTGATCTCACCTCATAAAGATGTCAATCTTATTGAGGAATACGAACTGACTACGTATGAGGAAGTGATACAAGGTATCGACTCCCTAATTATGGCAAAGTGCCATGACATCCAAAATGGATTCCATGTATATCAACCAGTTTGGATACTAGTTAATGTACCACAAGGCATTGTGTCTATTGGTACTATATAAGTCTTCTAGGAAGACATACATGGATGGCAACATACCAACGCACTAAGCTAGGCTTGTAGCGAAAATGTATCGTTATCAATATTGTGTTGATTACAACGAAATTTTAACTGTTGCCACGGTAAATCCATTTGGATAATGCTTGCTGATGCTGCATGTTTCATTTATGAAATATGGCAGCTAAATGCCAAAACCGCTTTCCTTAACGGAAACCTTTTGGAGAATATTTACAACATCCTGACGGTTTTGTCGTACCATAACTAGCAAACAAGGTTTACAGGTTATTCGATCCATGTATGGATTGAAGCAAGCATTGCGTTCTTGGAATTATCATTTTGATGTAATCATAATGGCTTATGATTTAATTCAAAAAATGAATGATTCTTGTGTATATAAGGAGGTTAGTGGGAGCTCACTGACAGTGGATATCCTATAAAATAATGATGACATATCATTTCTTGGAAATGATATTCCCATAATAAATCGGTGAATTGTGAAAACTTGGCTTTCATAAATATTCTCCGTAGAATTCTTGGGAGAAACAACAACTTTACTCTAGGAATAAAGATCTATTGGGTTAGATTTAATGTTGTTATCACTCTCCGAGAAACTCGTACATTGAAAAATGTACGTGACCTGGTGACTCATACGCTTTGAGCATATGGATTCACAATCGGGCCAATCCAAGTGATAGTCACTGGATTGATGTTAAGAACGTCCTTTAGTATCTTAGAGATCTAAGGATGCTGTCTTAAACTATGGAGAAGGAGAACTTGAAGTGACTGGGTTCACTGTAGCAAGTTTCCTAAACCGATAAAATGACTATAAGTCGTAACAACGGTACTATAACTTTGAACAACGGAACAATGAGCTGGAAATCTTCCAAGCAAGATACTGTTACCGAATAAACAACTAAGTGGATTATTGCTGCAGCTGAGGGCAAATAGAAGCCATTTGGGTCGATAATAAATCTAATTAGATTAGATATAATTCTGTTAGCAGCTGAGCTAGGCTACAGCATAGGCTAAAGAATTAATGGTCTCATCAACGATCCAGATATATAGTTCGACAATTCATCTGATTCGTTCGGATCATACATCGTGGCGATGTTATGATCGAATAAATCGCATCAGATGATAATCATGCAAATCCGCTAACGAAAGCCTTTCTTCAGCAGCTTGAGCCAACCGTACATAGTTCGGGTGTAGGACACTTGAGTGACTGGCTATAGGCCAAGTGGGAGATTGTTGGACAATTATGACCCATAGCGTCACTATTTGTACAGATCATGGTGTTGTTGTACAAATTAACTATGTGACAAATGAGATTGCTCTCTTATCATTTGTGATTAGATCACCAAGATATATAAATGATAGGAGGTCCTTATAATTAGTACCTGAATTGAGATGATATGAGACAATATCAATCCAGGAAGGTTTTTAATCATTAAATATCCCTAGTCAGAGTATTATCGAGATTGGACATCGATAATGCATAAAAGACTAGTATTACACTTGTGCGCTTTGTGAGGGCCATAACGACATAGTTCTCATATATTTGGGTATAGGATACTCATGCAAGTGTAGTAGGAGGTTGGGTTTCACCGATGGTACAGAAAACAGCTTCGCTCTGGATAGACCCCTCGGAATTCCATTGGTACTATGACTATGTGTCTATGGAAGTCCGAATCAGGGTAGGTGTATTTGGTCTTAACTTGAGACTTGCACCGCTAATACTTGCGACAATCAATATACTTTGGTTTTGGTCGTCCATGGCTTTAACAGGTTCTGTGTGTGTACGTCCTGCTGCTGGGTATATTGAGAATCGTAGTGTGTTTGTGATGTGATGTCAAGACGGAAGTATCACTCCAGTCATATGGAGATGATGATCGCGCAGGGATACAGAACTGGTTCTCTAAGGGTTACAACCGTCGGGATAATATGACTTGGTCATGATTATCCGATAATAAAGAGACTAGTTGCTAGTGATCCGATATATGCTTCGTACGGGGCAGACACTGTACCAACCCCAGGCCTTGCATGTGATCATCCGATACTGGATTGAAATACGCAATACTGCGTATACTACGCCTGATATAGATCAATTATTCTTGTAAGGATATTTCTGGAGAATTGGGTAGGCATGGCGCTTTACTAGAAGCCAACCTTGTCTTGTAAATCGGTATAAACGTAGTACTAGGTACTTACGTGTTCGAATAGTCCGACGACCGGATTTACTGCCAACATATCCGGGGATCCCATGGGTCGCTTCCCGAAGATTCACCGATGACGTATGACTCGCACTTTAATTAATCTGGCATTAATTAGATGAGAGAGAGAAAATTAATTTGGGATTAATTGCAGAGATATTTTATCTGGGATAAAATATCATTTAAAGAGAGATAATGATTAATTTGGAATTATCGATAAAATAATATATTCGATATATTATACGAATATGGATTTCGACCCGGAATTGAAATTAGATTTTAATTCGGGCGAACAAATTAATTTAGAATTAATTCGTTAGCGACGTGAATAGTGATTTCTCTAGGCATAATCATTTAATTACGTTGCAACGGAAAATTATTTAATTTGGAATTAGCGAACCCGAGCCCGGGAGTGTTTGCGAGCGCATTCGCATTTCGAATTCGAGTGCGACACGCAAGTCACATCAAGCATCAAATCGCTAGTCACATCAAGCGTCAAATCACATGTCACTTTGCCTGATGTGACAATTTGATTGATTGATTGATGGTGGTAGTTGGAAGGCATTAATTGTCTTTTGCCTTTGACTTTTTGAAATTGAAAAATGGTATATTGTTAATTGATTTTGGAAATTAATCAACTAATACACATTTTTCATCTCTCTCTCTTTATCTCACGTTTTTAGCCAAAAATCTCTCTCTCTCTCACACGGTCTTGGACCTTCATTTCCCTTATGTTTTCTGCCTAAAACCGAGACATGAAGGAGGAACAAGATGATGATTTTGTGGCAAAATCATCAAGTGCTAGCACACATATGAGCCATACAAAGGTGATTGGGAACTCACTTCATGAGCTTGGAATCACCATTCACCAAAGCTTGGAGCTTGGAGCAACAATGGAGATCACCAAAGCCGAATTTTGAGGACTGAAAAATCTGCCACTGCTGAGCTTCTCAAAGGGCAGAAAAAGAGAATTCTTGTTGTCCACCGCATCGCTCAACCTCTCGATGTAAGTATTCCGCAACTTCGTTGATTGTATTCACATGTGTTTTATGCTTATTATTCGATCATTGGGACAGTAGAACTCCTACATGAGACATCCTCCACACTTAGATGGCAGTCACGTCACCGATCTATTTAGATCAGACCTCCGCATGTTCGTTGGGTGTGGACCGATCCTCAGGATATCCTGTGTGTGTCAACATAGGATCTGTCAGTTCTGTGTACAGAGCATAAGCAGTCCAAATGTGATTAGCAATCAGTTAAATCTATGGCCATAGTATACTTCGGAAATGAGTTCCGAATGTTATTTATAGATTGCTAATAGAATCGTCGACGGGATAATACATATAGAGATTTGACGTTTACTTCTATATCTCTGGGATTATCCGGATACCTGTGATGGAGGGATTATACGTATGAAATGACCTCGACCTATATGATTCAGCTAGTTTATCTGTGGTCGTAATAATTTACGGGTGGGTAAATTATGGACACGAAATTGGATTTTGTGACGGATATACCTGAATCTAGAGAGTCTCACTAATGAAATATACTCGTCGAGCACTAGGGCAACTTTTATGTATAATGATGATTATTTATAAATCGTTTAATTGTTAAACGAAGAATACATGCAAACGGGCCGAACCGTCATTTCCTATTAATGTGTATTTGTATTTAATATATGATATTATTAAATACACATTAATAAATTGTCAAATAAAGGTATTTGACATATATCATTTATATATATATATATATATGAGATGTTTAAAGTAAATATAATACATATATTTGAGATATTTGTATTTGATTAATTAATTAATTAATTGTTAAATAATTAATATAATTAAAATATAAATATCTTATCAAATGATAAAGTTAGGAAATGATTATAAGTGTAAATTGTTGACTTTATACTTAAAGGAAAAAGTTGTCAAAATTGTTTTGACTTCTTTAGATATTTGATTAAATTGTTTAAAATGAAAATATCTATTTCCTTTTTCTTTTGCCTTTTTCGGCCATCACCCTAATTTAAATATAATTTTTATATTTTTGAGTTGCTTTTTTTGACTTTAAAGGAAATCATTAAATGGTTGATGATGGCTTTTACAAGTTGGAAAAGGAAAATTAAATGAAATAAAATCTCTAGATATTTATTTCTTTCTTTCACCAATTTCAGCCAAGACAAGTTGGGGAAGTATAAATTGTTTCATTTCATTTTTTTAGGGTTAGAACAAGTTCATTAGATACCAAATAAACTTAAAAGAAGATGAGAGAAAAGCTTGAAGGCCTAAAGAAGGATGCTTGGAAAAATCATGTTTTTGAAAGTTTTTCTTCAAAGTCTTCAACATGAAAATTGTTTCTAATATGCTTAGTATTATTTGTGTTGCTTTGGTGTTGTCTCTCTTCTTATAGTTTGTGTTTATTTTGGTTGTGAACTTTGATGAAAGATTGATGCATGTAAGTAAGCTTGAAATGGTTTCAAAGCTTTACTTTTGATTTTTGGAAAATCAAGTTGCCATTCTAGAGTTGGTAAGCCACTCCTTGGTGACCTAGAATTGTTCTAAAGTCGTTTTAAAGTGGTGAGGGTAGATTGGTGAAGTTTTGAATGGATTAAAGTGTTGGATTTTAAAGAAGTGGTGAAATTGGAGAATTTGTTGAAATTGAATAATTAGGGTTCTTAACCGACTCTAAATTTAGGGATTTTCATATATGTGATGTATTATGGTATGAATATGATGCATGTAAACTTTTGGGTTGATTGGATTTGATCTTGGCATGTTTAGAATACAAAAGAACCAAATTGTAATAATCCGAAAATGTAGGGTGCTCTCGGCAATTAGACTAAAATTTGGGGATTTGTTGCAAATCTGATTTTGATGTATTTGATATGTTGAAAATCATTTTAGAAGTGATTTAGAATCATCTAAAATTTTATTTGACAATTTTATGACTAAAATGATAAATTTGCAAAGTTGTGGGGCAATTCGTAGTAATTACTAGAAATTTGATTTCTTGTGTAATTTTTTAGAATTTGATAATTGGGTAATTAAATAAATAAGTTTATTTAATTGATCCAATAAAAATTTTGAAATCGGAAAATTTTGATTCTCCGCGATTCCGCTGCGTTACCGATATTCCCCCTTAAAACCCCAACAAAATGGTATCAGAGCGAGTCTGATTCTGGACACCCTAATATGATTACCCCTTTAAAATCTAATGTTTGTTCTTTTATTTGCTTGATACAGGCATGCTTTCATTTAATTTGATTAAATTTGAAGTGTATGACACTTTATGGAATATCCCCGCTTAATAAGGTTTTAAAGTAACTAGTATTTGGAATACTTGTTTCTTGGTCCATCTTGTCAATACGGTTTATGAATAATTTTCCGTGACTACATCCGACACCGTACCTTTGCTGTGAGGGTGTAGCCGATAGAGATTTATTTATGTCTGATGTATATTAGATACTAGATAAATTCAAGTGAAAGCGGAATCCTGAACGTGCCCTAGCTGTCAGGGTTACACAAGTAGCTTGAGTTTATCATGGATGAGTTTAACCTTGGTACGTCTCCTTGTGGACCTGCCCTAGCAGTGACAATGAGAAACAACCAGGACCGGAAACCCAGGAGTCACAACGAGTGTGATTGACAATGAGTTGTCTACCTGTGAATATACGTAGGCGAGACCGTGCCTCTGCTGTGAGTCGAAATATATTCATGGGGTCCACTTCTCATTATCGAATTCGATTTAATTATTGAATTCTCATTTTTCCGGTATTACGTAAAATTATGGGAGACACTGCTAAGTTTAAAAAATTCCATAACTTAGGCGGTGTGTATTATTATAGAAATTACCGCTTGTTTGTTTTCCTTATTCTATTGTTTATATAGAATTGAACTTTTATTCACTGCACACATATTTTGATATGTTATCTGACTCCACTCGTGGTTGCAGTTATTCTAGAATAGGTTCTAGATACAATTAGACTATGATATTATTAGATTGGTCTAAACCATCGGGAACTGTTGTTCCGATTTTCTTGAAAAATCAAGATGGTTAATGACTTAGTTTCTAAGTCTTGATAGATAATCTAGATAGATTTCCCTTTTAAGATATAATATTTTAGAGAGAATAGTTTCTTGTGCAGTAAGAATTGACACGAATAAGTTCATGTCTCGAGATTCTTGACTGGCATTAAGAAAGCCCCATTAGGTGTTTGTTTATCTTATAATGACGTTTATTGACTTCAGCATATTCTAGAAGTCACGTGTCTGACACCGTTTGCTAATCAATCATTTGCAATTGTTGTGGATAATTGTGTTGGTAATCTAATAACCATGTCCCAAGATCAAAACAAGCAAAATATATATAAGAATGAACTACATTGAAGTAATGGCGGAAACAATACTCACAAAAACGGATTGCGGATGCGTTGATGAAGCAAAACTTTCTCCTTGTGCAGTGGAGGATTCGGCCAAGCAGAAAAGAGAAGCTCCAAGCTTTAATTGATCCTTCCAAGCTCTAAGATGAGTTTCCCATAACACCTTGTATGATCCCTTGATGGTGCTAGCCAAAGATGTGTTTTTTATGTTCCAAACAAACACAAATTCTTCAAGCTTTGCAACAAAAACCTGAAAATATGGAGAGCTGAGAAACTGTCACAGTTTCGGTAATTAGAGAGGGAGAGAAGTGTTTGATTTTTGTCTCAAAAATCAATTTATATTTATGTCATAATTATATTAAATAATAATATACTTATGACACAAACCATGCAAAGACTTAGAGTGTCTAACACTCAATTTCCATGCAATACCCTTGAGTGCTTTGTACACTATCTTCATGCAATACATCTTGATTAAATAATACAAATAATGACAAGTGTCATGTGGGCCCCACACGTTTCTAAATGAAAGTGGGCCCACGTGCACTCACGCGTTCGGGTTCGATATTTCTGAAATACGAGCTTACGTCGCGACGTTAATTAAATCGAATTTAAATAAATAATTGCGCCTAGCGAAATTATTATTTACGTCGCTAACGAATTAATTCTAAATTAACTCGTTTGCCCGAATTAAAATCTAATTTCAATTTCGCGTCGAAATCGAATTCCGATTATTATATCGAATATAATAATTTTACGATTAATTCTAAATTAATCGTTCTCTCTCTTTATTTAGTACTTTATCCAAGATAAAGTCTCTCCGTAATTAATCCAAGATTAATCGAGTTTGAATCATACGTCATTGGTGAATCTTCGGGAAGCGACCCAAGAGACCTCTAGATATGTTGGCAGTAAATCCGGTTGTCGAACTATTCGAACACGTACGTACCAAGTACTACGTTTTTACCGATTTACAAGACAAGTTAGCTTCTAGCAAAACGCCATGCCTACCCAATTCTCTAGAAATATTCTTACTGGAATATTAGATCTATAACAGGCGTAGTATACCGTAGTATAGTGTATATCGAACCAGTATCGGATGATCACATGTAAGGCCTGGGGCTGGATATGTGTCTGCCCCGTACGATACACATATCGGACATCAAGCAACCAGTCTCTTTGAATCGGATAATCCTGACCTAGTCATATTATCCCGATGGTTGCAACCATTATAGAGTACTCGTTCTGTATCCCTCGCGATCATCATCTCCATATGTCTGAAGTGATACTTCCATCTTGACATCACACCCAGTACACTACGATTCTCGATAAACCCAGAAGAGGTATACACAGAACTCGTTAAAGCCCTGGACCACCAACCTAATTTTACCGATTGTCGTAAGTACTAGTAGCGTGCAAATCTCAGGTAAGATCATATGCACCTACCCTGAAGCGGACTCCCATAGACACGCAGACATACTACCAATGGGACTCCGCGGGGTCTATCCAGAGCGAAGCTGTTTTCCGTACCATCGGTAAAACACAACCTCCTACCGCACTTGCATAAGTATCCAATACTTAAATATATGAGAACTATGCCGTTGTGCCCTCACAACATGCACAAGTGCAGTACTAGTCTATTCCGCATTATCGATGTCCAATCTCGATAATACTACGACTAGGGATATTTAATGATTAAACCTTTATGGATTGATACTGTCTCATATCATCACAATCCGGAACTAATCATAGGGACTTTTACCATTTATATATCAAAGTAAATAAATTACAAAACGGTAAAAGGCAATTTCATTACTACATAGTTAATTTTGTACAATAATACAATATCATTTACAAAATAGTGACGCTATGGGTCATTACTGTCTAACAATCTCCCACTTGGCCTATAGCCAGTCACTCAAGCATCTAATACCTGAACTATGTACATGTCGCTCAACTTTTCCCGAGGAATAGCCTTCGTCAGCGGATCTGCAATATTATCCTCTGATGCGATCTTCTCGATCTTCACATCGCCACGATGTATGATCTCTCGAATCAGATGGAATCGTCGAAGAACATGTTTGGATCGTTGATGAGACCTTGGTTCCTTAGCCTGTGCTATAGCCCCGCTATTGTCACAATACAATGGAACGGGCTCAGCTGCTAACGGAACTACTCCTAATCCAATCCAATAGGAATTTTCGGATCCAAACTGCCTCTTTTGCTGCTTCAGCTGCTGCAATATACTCCGCTTCAGTTGCTGAATCGGCAACAGTATCTTGCTTGGAAGATTTCCAGCTCACTGCTCCGTTATTCAAGCAAAATATGTACCCTGTTTGCGACTTGAAGTCGTCTCTGTCGGTTTGGAAACTTGCATCGGTATATCCAGATACCTCAAGTTCTCCATCTCCATAGATTAAGAAAACATCCTTAGTTCTTTTAAGATACCTAAGGATATTCTTAACCGCCATCCAGTGATCCTGTCCTGGATCGGCCTGATATCGACTGCACATGCTCAAAGCATAGGACACATCAGGTCGTGTACATATCATGGCATACATGATCGATCCGACTGCCGAGGCGAACGGAGTCCGACTCATGTTGTCTCTCTCATCTTGTGTTTTAGGACACATGTCCCTAGATAAAAAGACGCCATGTGATGTTGGCAACAGTCCCTTCTTGGACTGATCCATGTTGAATCTCTTCAACACTTTATCATATATGTACTCTGGGAGAGTCCAAGTAGCTTCTAGATCTATCCCGGTAGATCTTTATTCCTAGAATAAAAGCTGCTTCTCCCAGATCTTTCATGGAGAATTTCAATGAAAGCCAAGCTTTCACCGACGTTAACATGGGAATGTCATTGCCTATAAGCAATACATCGTCGACATAAAGGACAATAAAAGTCAGTGCACTCCCACTAACCTTCTTATATACACAAGGATCATCTACGTTTTGAATGAAATCATATTCTTTTATGACCTCATCAAAACGTTGGTTCCATGACCTCGATGCTTGCTTCAGTCCATAAATGGACCGATTTAACTTACAAACCTTGTTTGCAAGTCTTGGTGCGATAAAACCGTCAGGTTGTTGCATATAAACATCCTCCAACAGGTTTCCGTTAAGGAAAGCGGTTTTAACGTCCATCTGCCATATTTCGTAATCGTAATATGCAGCTATTGCAAGCATTATCCGAATGGATTTAATCATGGCAACGGGTGAGAAAGTTTCGTCATCATATCAACTCCAAGTTGTTGACGATACCCCTTCGCTACGAGCCTAGCTTTGTACGTTTGAACGTTGCCATCCATGTCTGTCTTCTTTTTGAAGACCCATTTGCATCCAATAGGCTTTACGCCTTCTGGTGCATCAACCAGTGTCCAAACTTGGTTGGTATACATGGAATCCATTTCGGCCTTCATGGCTTCTTGCCATAAAGTGGATTCGATACCCTGTATCGCTTCCTCATACGTAGCCGGTTCAGTATCCTCAATAAGATTAATATCTACATGAGGTGAGATCAGGAATCCATACCTCTCAGGTATTACCCTGACTCTCTCCGACCTACGTAGTCCTTGTGTAACTGAAGATTGTGGTTCAGTCTCATCCTGGATGGACTGTTCATGTTCCGTTCTTGATTCATTGCCAGGAACAGTATCACTACGACTTTCATCGAGTTCTACTTTCCTCCCACTAAACACTACTGCATTTAGGAATTCCTTCTCAAGGAAAACCGCATGTAGAGCAACAAATACTTTGTTCTCTTTTGGGTTATAGAAGTAATATCCTTTGGTTTCCTTAGGATATCCAACAAATAGGCATTTATCTGATTTGGGTTCAAGTTTGGTACCTTCCAAACGTTTGACGTATGCCCAGCAACCCCAAATCTTCAGGAATGAGAAACCTGGTTTCTTTCCTGTCCATATCTCATACGGTGTCTGTTCAACAGACTTTGACGGAACCCTATTCAAAATAAGGATTGCACTTTCTAATGCATGTCCCCAGAAGGATATAGGCAGCTCAGTGCGACTCATCATCGACCTTACCATATCAAGCAAGGTACGGTTTCTCCGTTCAGTTCAGACACACCATTTAATTGTGGTGTTCCAGAGGAGTCCATTGTGAAAGAATACCATATTCTTTCAAGTAATCTTGAAACTCATTACTTAAGTATTCGCCACCACGGTCCGACCGTAATGTTTTAATACTCTTGCCTGTTTGTTTTTCAACTTCGTGTCGAAACTCTTTGAATTTCTCAAAGTTTCCGACTTGTGCATCATTAGATACACATAACCATAACGTGATGCATCATCCGTAAAGGTTACGAAGTATCGATATCCACCTCTAGCCTGGCTAGACATGGGCCCACAAACGTCACTATGAACGAGGGCTAACAGTTCAGTGGCACGTTCACCTTTACCACTAAAAGGTGATTTAGGCATTTTGCCTAATAAACAAGATTCGCAGACGTCATATGAATTTGGATCAAATCCGTCCAAGTACCCACTCTTCGAAAGTGTGGATATGCGAGTCTTGTTGATGTGTCCCAGACGACAATGCCACAAATAAGTTTCTTCTTTTGGATTACTCATTTTGAGCTTTTTGTTTGTTATTTTACATTTTGGAGATTCATTTATATTCAAAATATAAGACCATTATTTGCATCAGCACTGCAAATTTCTGCATCATTCATATATAAATAACACCTGGTGTTTTTAAATACAAAAGTGTACCCTGTTTGGGTTAACAAAGATACAGAAATAATATTCCTAGTTAAACTAGGAACAAAATAACAGTCATTTAGTTTAAGTACATGCCCCGAGGGCAGTTCCAAAACAAAAGTGCCTACGGCCAAAACAGCAACAGAAGTTCCATTTCCAACTCGTAGATCTACCTCCCCCGAAGCCAGTCTCCTGCTATCATGCAGATCCTGCACATCAGTACAAATATGAGAACCACAGCCAGAATCAAAAATCCAATTTTTATTAAGACTGGAAGTAGTCATATTTATCTCAATAACAAATATACCTGAGGCCGGAGCCTTGCCCGCCTGTATGTCCTCCTTATGTCCCTTGTTCATGCGGCAGTCACGCTTCCAGTGACCTCTCTGCCGCATTTCAGGCAAACATCTTGAGACTTGTCCCTTGGCTTCCCAGAAGCCTTTGTTGACATGGCCTGCCTTTGTTCTTATGCTTTTCTTTCTTAACACCCCCAGTGCCTTGAGCCCAGCTTTCGGCGTTTGAGATGTTGTTGCAAAGTGCGCCTCGCGCTTGTTGCCTTTCAGAAGTTCTTTCTCTGACTCCTTGAGAATTGACAACACTCTCCAAGAGTGTCATCCGATTCATCAGTTTGTAGTTGATGACAATCTGTTTCCAAGTATCGGGTAGTGACTGTAAAATTACATCTATAGCCAGCTCAGCCTCTAAGACTATACCCATATTAACCAATTCATCTAATCGGCTATCATTTGAGTCCCATGGACTTCATGTTAGACATTATGTCCCATAGCGTCACTGTTTGTAAATGATATTGTATTATTGTACAAAATTAACTATGTGATAATGAAATTGCCTTTTGCCGTTTTGTAATTTTATTTACTTTGATATATAAATGGCGAAAGTCCATATGATTAGTACTGGATTGAGATGATATGAGACAGTATCAATCCATAAAGGTTAATCATTAAATATCCCTAGCCGTAGTATTATCGAGACTGGACATCGATAATGCGGATAGGCTAGTATTGCGCTTGTGCACGTTGTGAGGGCACAACGGCATAGTTCTCATATATTTAAGTATTGGATACTTATGCAAGTGCGATAGGAGGTTGTGTTTTACCACCGATGGTACGGAAAACAGCTTCGCTCTGGATAGACCCCGCGGAATCCCATTGGTAGTATGTCTATGTGTCTATGGGAGGCCGCATCAGGGTAGGTGTATATGGTCTTAACCTGAGACTTACACATCGCTAGTACTTGCGACAATCGGTAAACTTTGGTTTTGGTGGTTGGGGACCTTAACCGGTTCTGTGTACACCTCTTCTGGGTTTATCGAGAAGCGTAGTGTACTGGATGTGATGTCAAGATGGAAGTATCGCTTCAGACATATGGAGGTGATGATCACGCAGGGCACAGAACTAGTACTCTATAAAAGGTTGCAACCGTCGGGACAATATGACCAGGTCAGGATTGTCCGATTTAAAGAGACTAGTTGCTTGATGTCCGATATATGTTTCGTACGGGGCAGACACATCTCCAGCCCTAGGCCTAGCATGTGATCATCTGATACTGGATCGATGTACGCAATACTACGGTATACTACGCTTGATATAGATCTTATATTCCTATAAGAATATTTCTGGAGAATTGGGTAGGCATGGCGCTTTGCTAGAAGCCAACCTTGTCTTGTGAATCGGTAAAGACGTAGTACGAGGTACGTACGTGTTCGGATTATCCGACGACCGTATTTACTGCCAAAATATCCGGAGGTCTCTTGGGTCGCTTCCGAAGATTCACCTATGATATTTGATTCGAATTAATTAATCTTGGATTAATTACGGAGAAACTTTATCTTGGATAAAGTGCCTTATTTAGAGAGAGAGAACGATTAATTTGGAATTAATCGTAAGATTATTATATTCGATATAATATTGAAATTCGATTTCGACGCGAAATTAAAATTGGATTTTAATTCGGGCATACGATTAATTAAGAATAATTCGTTAGCGACGTAAATAATAATTTCGCTAGGCGCGTTGTTTATTTAAATTCGATTGAATTAACGTCGCGACGCAAGTTCGGTATTTCGGAAATATCGAACCCGAACACGTGAGTGGACGTGGGCCCACTTTCATTTGGAAACGTGTGGGGCCCACATGACACTTGTCATTATATGCATTATTTTATTAATTAGGCATTGCATGTTAATAGTGTACAAATACACTCTAAGGCATTGCATGGTGATAGTGTGCATTACACTCAAAGGTCTTGCATGGAGTTTGAGTGTTTGACACTCTAAGCCATTGCATGGTTTATGTCATAGATTTATTATTAATTTAATAAATTTTATAACATAAATATAAATTGATTTTTGGTAAAACAAAATCAATTAAGACTTTACACAAAATCTCTCTTCTCTCTAAAATTGCCGTGAACTCCATTGACAGGGCAAGGAAGATTTGATCTTCATTCTCCATTTTTGCTAGCACAATCAAGGGATCAAAAGAGGTGATAGGGAAACCATCAAAGAGCTTGGAATACAAAAGCTTGGAGCTTCAAGTCTTCTTTCCTCTTGGCCGAATCTTACACAACTTGGAGCTTCTACCATTTGATCATCTTCTTCATCACAAGATATTGTAAGTATGATTCTGCCATACTTCATGTCATATATATATTCTTTATAGTATTTCACATGCTTAATCTTTGTTGGGACATATTATAGAAACCAACACTTCAACAGAACTACCATCAGTCATACGGGAGCGAAAGATTTTCTTCACTAACTCGTACCTTGCCATCCGCTTATTAGTGCGGTGAAGATCTTGCAATCTTGCCATCATATTATAAGGATCCAAGTCCCTATTTTGGCGGCGAAAGTGTTGAGTCATTGAAGCAAGCATGATCGACTGAGCCGTGTCACTATCATCACTGTGAGTTTTCCATAACTCCAGCTCAAGTGGCTCAGTGGGCTTAGGCCCGAGAGGTCTTTGTATCGTATACAGTATTCTCTCCGCCCCAAGGACTATCCTTAGGTTCATTTCGCAGTCGGCGAAGTTGGTGCCCTTGAACATATTATCACCCATGATTATGTCACGGACATTTCCCTTGTTTGCCATCTTAACTACGATAATCTAATTATCTAGTTAACGATATGTGGGTACAGTCTAACTGTTACATAAAAAAATAACATTTTATTAGTCCAACTAATTGTTAAAATATTGACGAAATAAATTTTGTAAGCGTGTAAAGCTAAGTATCTGAATGAAATTGCAAATTCAATATTAGCCTCCCACTATTTTCTACAAGTCTCTAACCCTCTGTTGAGTACTCGGGAAATCCAATTTCCTAGTGGGCTAGGATCCCGTTAAATAACACACAACCTTGACTTTGGCCAACAAGTTGTATGATATTTAACTAGGTAGATCTCGAAGATCAATTGGATCCCATCCAATTCCTAGATCCGGTAGGTGGACATCCAAGTCCGAAACATATATATCTAATACATATGTCAATGTATCCAATACATTTTCCTAACCATTTCCTCTGAATCAACTAAGCCTTGGCTTTGGCACAACAAACCTAATGATTCCAGTTAAGCGGGACCCATTGACAAGGAAAGTTTCGTAATCAATGTCGATGGACAAGAAGTGATCTTGACTTTGGCCAACAAATCACAACTTGGACAGGACACCGATGTGTGGAACAAAACTCTCATGATTCAAACACATCCTTAATTGACAAAGGTCTTGACTTTGGCCAACAAACCAATGCCAATTTCGGATCTTGAGAAAGAATCATTCAACGGAAGGAAAATCGCTTAATATTGTTTGAGGGATTTTTCGCGTAATTGGCAACCAATTAATTTATCTTTGTTAGGTCTCATCAACATACACCCTTAAGCATGCTTCTAAAACATCATAAAGCGCGTAAAGTAAAGTAATAGTGATATGCGGATGGATATATAAACAACTTGTTCCTAGAACAAATCACTCCCTTTCCTCTCCCCGCTAGCACTATTCTACTTCTACCCAATTACATAATACAATAAGAGAAACCTCATTTACATTGAGGGGAATTAGGTGAGAAGAGAATACAAAGAGATAAAGAGATAAGGCTGGACTCGCAGGTCCAATTTATAAATTCCAAATTTACAATAATTTCTAAAATTACCCTTCCCTTCTAATATCCATCCGATATTCACTATTCATACAACACATCCACATTCATTCATTCATTCAAGGCATGTTATACAACCAATCAAATCCAATTAATTAGTCTTTAATTAGGTGACAATACAATGTTCAAACAATTGTTTGCATTTGCGCGAGTCCAACTCGTTTTGTGAATAAATACATATGGTATGAATTCACGAATTATATCGAACTACTCCTTAAATCCAATTTAAGTCGTATTCAATACTAATCCTATTATTTAATTCTAAATTAAATATATTTACACTTTTATTGTGCTTTTATAACTTAGATTCCAAATCTAGTACTTTTGGGTCTCAAAGCCCAACTAACATCTAATGTCCGTTTAATTAAAGTCCGATGGGCTTTCTATTGATTTCATTAGGCTTGGGCCTTGGTCAATGTGGGTCAAACCCAATTTCCAAGCCCAATAAGGAATCACCCTCATTTGCCTTAAAATCAATATCAAGCCCATAAGGCCCAATTAAACATAAAAGCCCATTTATTACATTTGGACTTAAATGGTGTGATTAAGGCCCATTTTGGATCCAATCCAAATGGTCCAAATCTACTTGGCCCAACCAAGCCCATTTATGACCAAATATAATAGTTTTAGGCCCAATTCAATTTAAGCCCAATTAACTAAATTTTAAAATTCCAAATTTTATAACTTAATTAATTAAAGTGTATTTTCATGATTAATCCTTTAAATCAATATTCCCAAAATATCAAATTAATCTATTAATCATATTTTTATCTTAAATACATGTCCAACATTATTTAATCAAAAAATCAAGTCCCTAATCATCATCAAGCATTCGGCCAAGGTGATTAATATGGTTCCGATTTCGTTTTCAATCCAATCAAGTTACAAATGATCATCTCCATATTATTCAAGTCATCCAATGTCTTAAAATTAAAAAATCATCTAGTCCACATGCTTGCATGTATTCGGCCAAGCCTCATTGGGGTTGGAAAAATTAATCCAATTTATTTTCCATGAAATTGATGATGTATAATCCATTTAACATACATCTAAGCATATTTAATCAAGCAAACTCATCAAATCATGCTTCAAACAATTTTCCCCAAATAACATCCTAATATATTTGCATGCATTTTTAGGCAACCATGTCCCAAGATCAAAACAAGCAAAATATATATAAGAATGAACTACATTGAAGTAATGGCGGAAACAATACTCACAAAAACGGATTGCGGATGCGTTGATGAAGCAAAACTTTCTCCTTTGTGTAGTGGAGGATTCGGCCAAGCAGAAAAGAGAAGCTCCAAGCTTTAATTGATCCTTCCAAGCTCTAAGATGAGTTTCCCATAACACCTTGTATGATCCCTTGATGGTGCTAGCCAAAGATGTGTTTTTTATGTTCCAAACAAACACAAATTCTTCAAGCTTTTGCAACAAAAACCTGAAAATGGAGAGCTGAGAAACTGTCACAGTTTCGGTAATTAGAGAGGGAGAGAAGTGTTTGATTTTTGTCTCAAAAATCAATTTATATTTATGTCATAATTATATTAAATAATAATATACTTATGACACAAACCATGCAAAGACTTAGAGTGTCTAACACTCAATTTCCATGCAATACCCTTGAGTGCTTTGTACACTATCTTCATGCAATACATCTTGATTAAATAATGCAAATAATGACAAGTGTCATGTGGGCCCCACACGTTTCTAAATGAAAGTGGGCCCACGTGCACTCACGCGTTCGGGTTCGATATTTCTGAAATACCGAGCTTACGTCGCGACGTTAATTAAATCGAATTTAAATAAATAATTGCGCCTAGCGAAATTATTATTTACGTCGCTAACGAATTAATTCTAAATTAACTCGTTTGCCCGAATTAAAATCTAATTTCAATTTCGGGTCGAAATCGAATTCCGATTATTATATCGAATATAATAATTTTACGATTAATTCTAAATTAATCGTTCTCTCTCTTTATTTAGTACTTTATCCAAGATAGAGTCTCTCCATAATTAATCCAAGATTAATCGATTTTGAATCATACGTCATTGGTGAATCTTCGTGAAGCGACCCAAGAGACCTCTAGATATGTTGGCAGTAAATCCGGTTGTCGAACTATTCGAACACGTACGTACCTAGTACTACGTTTTTACCGATTTACAAGACAAGGTTAGCTTCTAGCAAAACGCCATGCCTACCTAATTCTCTAGAAATATTCTTACTGGAATATTAGATCTATAACAGGCGTAGTATACCGTAGTATAGTGTATATCGAACCAGTATCGGATGATCACATGTAAGGCCTGGGGCTGGATATGTGTCTGCCCCGTACGATACACATATCGGACATCAAGCAACCAGTCTCTTTGAATCAGATAATCCTGACCTAGTCATATTATCCCGATGGTTGCAACCATTATAGTGTACTCGTTCTGTATCCCTCGCGATCATCATCTCCATATGTCTGAAGTGATACTTCCATCTTGACATCACACCCAGTACACTACGATTCTCGATAAACCCAGAAGAGGTATACACAGAACTCGTTAAAGCCCTGGACCACCAAACCTAAATTTTACCGATTGTCGTAAGTACTAGCGATGCAAATCTCAGGTTAAGATCATATGCACCTACCCTGAAGCGGACTCCCATAGACACGCAGACATACTACCAATGGGACTCCGCGGGGTCTATCCAGAGCGAAGCTGTTTTCCGTACCATCGGTAAAACACAACCTCCTACCGTACTTGCATAAGTATCCAATACTTAAATATATGAGAACTATGCCGTTGTACCCTTACAACATGCACAAGTGCAGTACTAGTCTATTCCGCATTATCGATGTCCAATCTCGATAATACTACGACTAGGGATATTTAATGATTAAACCTTTATGGATTGATACTGTCTCATATCATCACAATCCGGAACTAATCATAGGGACTTTTACCATTTATATATCAAAGTAAATAAATTACAAAACGGTAAAAGGCAATTTCATTACTACATAGTTAATTTTGTACAATAATACAATATCATTTACAAAATAGTGACGCTATGGGTCATTACTGTCTAACAAATTGAACTCAAACTGTAAAACTTAAGAAAGGAGATGTGTATAGTTGTGTATTGAAAATATCGATTTTCACAATACGACAACTATAGGTATTAGATACCAGTTCTCTCTTTTAGTTATTTAAAATATTAGTTAACGATTGTTTTGATATTTGATATCGAAACTTGCGACTATTGGATAGTTACTTGTTCTTTATAAACAATTGTTATATATTTTAAATATAACTAGTAGTGTCACTGAAGTAAAGATAAACATTAAGAAAAATTATTCGGTAAAATAAATAATTAAGAACAGTGCTTTATGAGTTTAATCACTTAAGAATTAGATGCTTATTCCGTATGGTAAAGGATGGTTTGATACGAGATCACACCACACATCCTTATCCATTTAATGAATATTGTATTCAGGAAGGTGATTAAGATCTCGTTTAACCAACGATTGTCATTGGACCATCACATTTATTTAACTGATACATTGGATGTATGTAGTTTAATAAAAAATTAATAATTGATTAAGGTAGTTTTCTTTATTTCGTAACTTAGTTGATGAATTGTCGTAACTTAGTTACGTGTTTCTGAAAGAACACATATTGAACGTCTTGAAATGATCAAGAACATTCAATCTGTTCTGATGAAACGCAGATTGAACATTTTTTACTGGTTCAAAAACATTCAATCTGAAGTTTTTGAGAACTATATCCTTAAAATTCATAACACGTCTTTGAACTGTTCAAAGATATTTGATACGATCAAACGTATGAATTTAAAGCAATTAGTTCTAAGGTTATTCAGTGATTATGATTCTTGTTCAATATTATTCTTCCACGATTCCATCTCGATGGAATTGAGTAAGTGGGAGCAGTCGAATCTTATATGATTTAATTCGTTTGATATTGAATGTTACCGAATTAGTTTCAACACTCTTGGGGATATGCTCTAGTAACACTAGTTCATCTTCTTAATCTAGGTTCCATTAATTTCTACAGTTACATATATGATATGTATAGGTAGAAATTTCGAATCTTGAAAAGTTTGAGATTTGAATCTTTCTTTTATATAATAGTTATATAATGGAAATTACTTACAACTCAGAGGTATAAGTAAAAGTTTATCGTTTATTTTGTTTAATAGAATATTATATTATATTTTATAGAATATCTTTCCTACGATCCTAAGTAATAAAATCGTTTTATTACTTAATGTGTAACATCGGATGTTAACTATTGTAGAAAAGACTTGACTTATTGAAGTCAAATGTGAGAATGATAAACTATAATTGGAACTACGTAATTAATAAGATGAAACGACCTTTAGTCATCTTCCGTTAAGTCTAATAGGATGTTAGAATCATTTACGAGTATTTGATATTGAATGGTTCTATTATTTTCTTATCGAAGAAAATTATCATATAACTTATAGTGGGAGCGATATTTAATATCGATTTCCGAAACTACCATTGAACCATAGATCTAAGATTGTTCATAGCTTACTACGATCAAGTTTTGAACTTGATTAAACTTTCGTTATGAATAGTTCATAAAATGTGCAAATGGTTTGCACAGCAAAAGCTATGTGAGCTAATTAAAGGTTTGACCTTTACAGTATGACAGTGAGAAAGTTTACACTCCGCAATCTATTGTAGATTCTGAGGAAATTTATCTCTAGTTGCACTGATTGAACAATTTAAGATCTGTTGGTTAATGTTAATATTAAATTGTGTATTTTAGCTAAAGAATACAAAGTGGCGTTTTTGAATGGCTTCTTCTGATAAGAGATCAGTTATGATTTCTTTGTTTGAAAAGTTTATTCTGGAATGGCCCTAGAATTTGTGTTCTGATGAGATCGCAGTTTAGTGTGCTTGCTTATAGAGCCTATTGTAGACTCGGATAAGTCTTCTGGAAATCTGTGTTCTCTGTTTTTGATATCATCGGATTGTCTGATCTTGTCAAATTATAGTGAGTACATTTGTGAGAAAAGGGTTAGTGGGAGCGTACAAATTACTTTCTAGTGTTTTATAACCTAACGACATTATCATTATTATGGTAATAATGAGATGTTTGTAAGGTAAAATGTTTACCTAAGTCTTCTTTACTCCGTGAAAGCAGTAGGAGTAGTCTCTGTTATATACGATATAAAGTTTTATATATAAGATATAAGACTAAGAGACTTGTGAGATACTCCTATTAGTCGTGCATTAGATATAATCTAATAAAAGACACAACAAGGCTATCTGTATGACAGTTAGTATAACTGTTTGACAGTTAATGTGTGTCTTGTATATAGTATTCATCTTTCATAAATAATGATTCCTTTTTTTGAAAGAAATATTGATTAAAATGTCTAATCAATCTTATGTATCATTTGATGATGACATAATGAATACTTTATTATGTGTGATTAAATATATCGATTTAATCGTAATTGTTACGAGTTATTTTGATACCCTATAGACTATAGGATGGATCTTGAAACACGTTCTTTGTGATCTTTGAGAAATTAAGAAAGAGTTTCTAATTCATAGAGAAAACAGTCTGCAACCATTAGGGTCATATTAGTTTTGAGACTAATTTTGATGTTAGATAGTCTACGTCATAAAGAGTCAGAATAGATGCAGTGAGAGTGTCACAGATGATTCTACTTTGTCAGTAGAATTAGATGCAACTTATGAAGTATTGACTTATGAAGTTGCACAGTGACCTTATAAATTAGAAGTTTTCACATTGGTATTATGCTTACGGTTGTCTAAATAGTATTTAGGATTTGATCTACAAATACTTGGACAACTCAGTAGCTGTAGCACAATATTGATGCCGCATCTGATTCATATTAATGTATAACTTAGGTTCTACAAAATATGAATGATGCTGGCTAAGGAAACAATTGGATTTGTTGGACAAACTCAACATTTCATAGCGGACCTGCTTCTTGTTGCCTACCTCATGAGTATTAGGTGAGCTTTTGAGGGCCATGTGCATACATACATATTGATATGTGTATATGATACCGTGGATTGACACTAGAGTAAGTGGGAGAAATTATTGGGGTTGGTGCTCAGAGCGCCAATCCGGACCGTATTTATGTCTGATTCATGAATACGAACATCCCATTTTTCCATAATATTACTTTCTTAGTGGTTACACCTCTTGTTTTTATATACGTATTCGATCTAATTACTATTAAATTGAAACTAAATGTGGTTTAGTGATATGTATATATTAGACAAAGGATCGATAATATATAATGCAGTACACAGTTACAAAGTTAGTTTGTAATTGACATTGGGAAGTGTCACTGCTAAATGTATATTATCGAATACAGTTCCTGGTCAAGATTTAATAACACGGGTCGGTTAGTCAAATCGGCTGAGACCAGTACATGTCATATATCGAGACTTGGTCCGATGGTTTATCCCAATGAACCATGAGTCTTGAGAGACTCATATAGACGTGTAGGTATTTATAGTGGATAAAAACTGAATGAATCACCGAAGAATCTTAATGGATGGTACACCAACGTCAATAAAAATCTTCTTGGGTTGAGTAGCATAGTGGTCCTTCGACTTGAGACACCATTGTGGATGTATGAGACATCCTCCACACTTAGATGGCAGTCACGTCACCGATCTATTTAGATCAGACCTCCGCATGTTCGTTGGGTGTGGACCGATCCTCATGATATCCTGTGTGTGTCAAGATAGGATCTGTCAGTTCTGTGTACAGAGCATAGGTAGTCCAAATGTGATTAGCAATCACTTAAATCTATGGCCATAGTATACTTCGGAAATGAGTTCCAAATGTTATTTATAGATTGCTAATAGAATCGTCGACGAGATAATACCTATAGAGATTTGACGTTTACATCTATATCTCTGGGATTATCCGGATACCTGTGATGGAGGGATTATACGTATGCAATGACCTCGACCTGTATGATTCAGCTAGTTTATCCGTGGTCGTCATAATTTACGGGTGGGTAAATTATGGACACGAAATTGGATTTTGTGACGGATATACCTGAATCTAGAGAGTCTCACTAATGAAATATACTCGTAGAGCACTATGGCAACTTTTATGAATAACGATGATTATTTATAAATCGTTTAATTTTTAAACGAAGAATACATGCAAACGGGCCGAACCGTCATTTCCTATTAATGTGTATTTGTATTTAATATATGATATTATTAAATACACATTAATAAATTGTCAAATAAAGGTATTTGACATATATCATTTATATATATATATATATATATATATATATATATATATATATATATATATATATATATATGAGATGTTTAAAGTAAATATAATACATATATTGAGATATTTGTATTTGATTAATTAATTAATTGTTAAATAATTAATATAATTAAAATATAAATGTTTTATCAAATGATAAAGTTAGGAAATGATTATAAGTGTAAATTGTTGACTTTATACTTAAAGGAAAAGGTTGTCAAAATGGTTTTGACTTCTTTAGATATTTGATTAAATTGTTTAAAATGAAAATATCTATTTCCTTTTTCTTTTGCCTTTTTCGACCATCACCCTAATTTAAATATAATTGTTATATTTTTGAGTTGCTTTTTTTGACTTTAAAGGAAATCATTAAATTGTTGATGATGGCTTTTACAAGTTGGAAAAGCAAAATTAAATGAAATAAAATAGATATTTATTTATTTATTTCACCAATTTCGACCAAGGCAAGTTGGAGAAGTATAAATTGTTTCATTTCATTTTTTTAGGGTTAGAACAAGTTCATTAGATACCAAATAAACATAAAATAAGATGAGAGAAAAGCTTGAAGGCCTAAAGAATGATACTTGGAAAAATCATCTTTTGTAAGTTTTTCTTCAAAGTCTTCAACATGAAAATTGTTTCTAACATGCTTAGCATCATTTGTGTTGCTTTGGTGTTGTCTCTCTTCTTATAGTTTGTGTTTATTTTGGTTGTGAACTTTGATGAAAGATTGATGTATGTAAGTAAGCTTGAAATGGTTTCAAAGCTTTACTTTTGATTTTTGGAAAACCAAGTTGCCATTCTAGAGTTGGTAAGCCACTCCTTGGTGACCTAGAATTGTTCTAAAGTCATTTTAAAGTGGTGAGGCTAGATTGGTAAAGTTTTGAATGGATTAAAGTGTTGGATTTTAAAGATTTGGTGAAATTGGAGAATTTGTTGAAATTGAATAATTAGGGTTCTTAACCCACTCAAAATTTGGGGATTTTCATATATGTGATGTATTATGGTATGAATATGATGCATATAAATTTTTGGGTTGATTGGATTTGATCTTGGCATGTTTAGAATACAAAAGAACCAAATTGTAATAATCCGAAAAATCTAGGGTGCTCTCGGCAATTAGACTGAAATTTGGGGATTTGTTGCAAATATGATTTTGATGTATTTGATATGTTGAAAATTATTTTAGAAGTGATTTAGAATCATCCAAAATTGTATTTGATAATTTTAGGACTAAAATGATAAATTTACAAAGTTGTGGGGCAATTCGATAATTACCAAGAAATTTGATTTCTTGTGTAATTTTTCAGAATTTGATAATTGGGTAATTAAATAAATAAGTTTATTTAATTGATCAAGAAAATTTTGAAATCGGAAAATTTTGATTCTCTACGATTCCGCTGCTTACCAATATTCCCTCTTAAAACCCCAACACAAAACAGACAAAAAAACAAAAACCCTAAGACTCACGGCCTCCCTCTCTTCTCTCTCTCTCTCTCGCCACTCTCCTCTTCTAGCTTTCCTCTCTCTCACACGTTCTCGGCTCTCATTCTTCTATCTTCTCTCTCTCTCTTGTTAACCTATTCAGGAGCCACTCACACACACAAAAACACATACATGCCACTCGCATACATAAACCTAGGCTCAAGCTCACGAACAAAAAAAGGCCACGACCAAACACTATCACCTGGATTCTCTCGGCAACAGCAAACAAAAACAAAACAAACCATAAACAACACCCTTCAACCAATACCATCCCTCCACCACGTGAACAAAGCAACCAGCACACGAACCTCACACTCGTCTCTCTCATTCAGACCACACACGTCCCCTCTATCTTCTTTCCTCACCATTCAACCGACACAATAAACCACTAAAGCAGCCCCACCAAACTGCCGAGAACAAACCCAAACAAGCATAATAGAGACCGAATAAACAAACAACAATAAAACAAACCCCACCGACTAGAAACAAACACAGTAAATCAATAGCCCCTGACCGCAAGAAACAAAAAACCTCACGCCCCAACCAGCACTGAAACCAGAAAATAAATAACCCAAAACAATCCAAAAATAGTGATCCAAAACAGAATCTGAAACAGCGAAATAGTGAAGGAAAAACAGTCCAAATCAGCGAATCAGAAAAGCTGCGGAACATTAACCCTTTCGGCGATGTCTCAACGCACTTCCGAGAAGCGACTTAAAAGGTAAGACCTGAGGGCCCTCTCTTTAATATTGTTTTGTTATCCCGGACACGGTATGCTCGGTTGGACGTGGAATATGTCCAACCGAGCATGTGAGATCCCACATTGCCTTTTGTCGTTGTTAATTTATTTATTTACTTTCATTATTCCACATTTTATCTTATTGTTTATTTTCATTTTATTTTACGCTATTTACTTTCCGTTTGTTATTTCGTTAAGTTATTTATGTATCGTTATCATTTAGTGCGCATGGGCTAATTACGTCGGATTAAAGGTCCCCCATTTGAGGGAAATGCCTAAGGACAACCTTTACCATAATATTTTGCCGCATCGGATGAGGTACGCTTGGTTGGATGTAAAATATGTCCAATCGGGCATACGAGGTCCCATATAGATGTCGGCCAAGTCTCTTGGTCGCATATATTTTATTATTCTGTTATTTTACGTTCTGTATGTGATTCCATTTATTTATGCATCGTTATTTAGTGCGCATGGGCTAATTACGTCGGATTAAAGGTCCTTCATTTGAGGGAAATGCTTAAGGGCAGCCTTTACCATAATATTTTGCCGCGCCGGACGAGGTACACTTGATTGGATGTGAAATATGTCCAATCGGGCATACGAGGTCCCATATAGATGTCAGCCAAGTCTCTTGGTCGCATCTTTTTTATTATTCCGTTATTTACTTTCTGTATGTGATTTCATTTATTTATTCATGCATCGTTATTTAGTACGCATATGCTAATTACGTCGGATTAAAGGTCCCCCATTTGAGGGAAATGCCTGAGGGCAGCCTTACCACGATATTTTGCCGTGCCAGACGAGGTACGCTTGGTTGGATGTGAAATACGTCCAATTGGGCATACAAGATCCCATATAGATGTCGGCCAAGGCTCTTGGTCGCATCTCTTTCCTTCTAATTTTGTTATTCACTCTTTTTGTTTGTTATTTTTCATTTATCGCTTCGTATTCATTTTATGTTAATGCTTGAGTGCTGCCTCTCGTGGTATATCGGATGGAAACCCAAACATAAATTCCGTAGCCGAATCCGAATGGACGGTAGTGCTGTCTGTACTTGGGATACAACTCCACGTACCGCTTGAGAAACATTCACGCACGTGTTCATGCCATTATAGATACCACTTTGGTATCTTTGGGTTATTCCCGAACGCTACACGAACGCGCATGCAGTGGACAAACCTCTTTTTATCCTATTTCATGCATGTTTGCCTCTTTGGGTTATTCCTTTTGCATTACGTACTTAATTATCTCTCTTTATTATTAATGCTTTTATTGTTATTATTTATTTACATTCTCGCGCTTCTTTGTTTAATATGTTTGTAGAATTATACATTTGCTTTCATTTTCTATTTACGTCTATGGGTGTGCAAACTTGTGTGTTGTTTAAATTATCTTTCATGTGCTGCATAAGACTTGGTTATATTATTGCATAAATCCGTTTATTACAATTGGCATAAGTAATGGACCATTCTGAACCCAACGGTTTGAGGTCTTCGCTTGCGATAGGTGAGTGCGGCCTTAAATTATTTCCCAGTTCACACTGGGTGGTGACTCATTTATTCTCCGATTTAGTCCATCACAGGCTACTCCGTACTCCCGACGGGCCGCGAGCCCGGACAGCGTCGCCCTCATCTCCGTACCATGTCTACACATCGGAAGAAGCAGAATGGCTTCGCAATTTCCTAGAGGATATTCCAAACTGGCCCAAACCAGTGCCGGCGATAAGCATACATTGTGATAGTCAATCGGCTATTGGGAGAGCCAAAAATACAATGTATAATGGTAAATCTCGACACATACGTCGCAGATATAACATTATATGACAACTGCTCTCAAGTGGCATAATTTTCGATCGATTATGTCAAATCGAAGGAAAACCTAGCGGATCCACCTACTAAAGATTTACCTAGAGAGCAAGTTAAGAAGTCATCGAGAGGAATAAGCTTGAAGCCTATAAATTAAGAATTGTCACTGTGGAAACCCAACATAGCTGACTGGAGATCCCAAGATATAAGTTCAAAAGGGATAACTGAAACTTTGTGCAATTCAAAACAAGCACTGTAGAGTTTTATACTCTTTCCCATTCGTGTAATGACGCTGAGTGCTGTCTGTCAAGGTCCTGATAAGCTAAGGCTTTTAATGATCACTATATTAGGACATGAGTCCTAATAGAGGTAAAGGCAGATTACCTCTTTATAGTAGATCACATATTTCAAGTAAGAAGTGAGGCCGCTTCCATGGGAATCTTTAAAGGCTGATTTCCCTAAAGGACTTGATGAATCCAGGACCAATGTTTATGGCCGAAATGAACACAACCATAGAACAAGAAATGGTCGAAGTAAAGCTGTGTGTTTGCAATTGTCTTGGTTTACACCAACGGCAGAACAATTCAAGTCTATGTGTCACTGGTTTGCCAAGTAAATCCAATTGTCATTCACTAGGAAAGGTTCAAGACGAAAACTACCTATTTCGATGCAGCTTTATTTCACGGAAACTCTCTTAAGTGTCTGCATGAATATTTAGAGAATTGTGGGGGATTGTTGTAAATTATATATATATATATATATATATAGTATGGAGGAAGGAGGAAGGAGAGTCATGTCCCTTGAGTAGTGCCCAATGGGAAAGACACAAACATGTAGGGACATGTCCTCTAAAATTGGAAGAACACACATATAGGCTCCAAAATGTATAAGGAATGGGTATAACCCTTAGGAGGGTTACACCACAAACCAAATGATGCACTCAAATGCACCCTTTCATGCCTATATAAAGGAGCTTTATGTTCTTTACTTGATCATCCAGAAAAATCATATAAGTCTTGAGTCATAATTTTTGGAGTCAAGAGAGAGTATCCACCATTCCTCCTTGTTCAAGTTCTTGTGAAAGGAGTGCCACTTTTTCAAGAAGAATCCAAGTAATCCAGGGAGAACGTTAGCCACAAAATCATCCGTAAAGCACCGAGGCGGGGCTAATAAGTTCTTAAGGACAGAGGCAACTCGACTTGGACTTCAAGTTTCGTCATCTTCTATATTTACCAGGTTTTACTAAATTTTATGATTTATGTTTAATTTGGCATATTAGTGTATATTGATTCCATTATTGTTCTGGTTTTGAATGATTAAGATTTGTTTGATGCATGTTAATTTCGTTTAATGACACTAATTCTTACCACAGAATCTACGGCGAGTCAAGCTGTCAACGAGGATTTTGACCAGTGGCAAAGAGCGTTGAGGTTGAGAGATGATTAAGAGAGTCAGAGACTCAACTTATAAGTGGATATATATAATATATCCACAATATTAACCCCACAGTGAATGTATATTTAAAAATTCTTAATTTTTTGTGGAGTCAGTACGTCCGTCACTGTTACTTTTAGCCCATAAAAAGCTCCATTGTTAATATTCAATTCACTTTCGTAAACTCATCTCTACTGTAAAATAAAGATTTGATGATCCATTCGTTTGATTGGTTCTTCCAACTTTAATCCCTTCAACATAGCATGTCTGTTGGCTTGTTGATTATGCGGTTCAAGCATTCACTTTGGAGACCAACCAGCCTAAATGAGAAGATGTGAGCCAGAACGTCTCTACTTCTTAGAAGTTGAAATCTTTTCTATTTGGTCATTGAATAGAAAATATTGCCACATTCGTTGTCATTTTATGAAGAATATGCATCAAACCATCCCCAGATAGTACCGCGGGTTTGGTAAACTTTAATTATTACTTTGTTATGATAATAAAATATTTGAGGAGAAAATCCAATTATTAACCGGATTTATATTTTTTGAAAATAAAATCTTATGTGGTGTTTTTTTAAATAAATGAAAAATCATGTGTCGTTTTTTAAAATGAAATAAAAATTATATTTCTTGCTTTAGGAAGAAATTACTGAATAGCATAAGGTAAAATTTAAATACTATTATCTTAAAATATTAAAATATTCGAGGAAGAATCTAATTTTTAATAAAATTTATATCATTTAAATAAAAAATCAGAAAAGTGCAATATGTCGTTTTAAGAAAAAAAAAACTAAATTTTATATTATATAAAAATATTATTTATCGTTTTTCTAATTTTTTGTTTTTGTTTTTGTTTTTATATTTTTTTTCATTTGCTTTTGGTTAACATATCAGTGGTCCTGGCCGGTAGTGTTTACTAATCGGATCGGGTTGAATTTTTTGAAATTTTGTTCCAGTACTAGCAAGCGTAATGGAAAGACGGATGAATCACACTCAGACCAAAAACAATTTTCCAAAATAAAAAACAAATCACGACAAATAAATCCCACGGAGCAGATATCTTCCTCTTTCGTTCTCACTTTACGGCGCGTGCTTCTCCAACGCCATGACCGCCATTGCTACCACTGCAGCTCTGTTACTTCCATTCTCACTGTATTCATCATCGAATATTATCGCTAAAAAGGTTCTATTCTTTTGGGATTTTAAATTTTTTATTTATCTGGTTAGTAATTAAATTTGGAGGAAATATTGGTTTAATTAGTTAATTCATTAGTTTAATATTTAGCTTATGTTGTGGTGTTAAATCTTGAGGGATGTGATTTATTTTTCTTTTTATGTTTTTTTGTTAATCTTATCTGCGCAGCTGTTAAGCTTGTAGAAAAATTACTTGATCATCTTATAATTCTTTTTTAAGTGGATTATTAGCTAAATTCATTAGGAATTTGCTTAATATGGAGCAATTTTAAGCTTATGGAATTGTTCGTTTTATAGTGACAAATAATAAAAGAGCATTTGATACTTCTGTTATTTATTCCTTTTAATGTAACATTAATCCTGATTTCTGCTAATTTGCTAAATAAGAGGATTTTTCTTTTTTCTTTGTTCTTTTTTTTTTGGTTGACAGGTATTGGTTGAGCATAATTATGATAATGATACTGAAACTAAACAGATGAATGTTTCTACCGGTTTCTCTGGTTGAATATTATCTGTCTAGTAAAAGTGTTTTGTTTTTGAACAAGTCATTTTTATTTTTATCATTACAAAAAGAAAAAAGAAAGAAGAAAAAAGATCATTTGTTAGCTTAAACTGTGCTGTGTTATGTCTACAGTTACAACTTAAATTAGGGTACTTAATTGTAAACTCGGCCCACGGTTCAGTTCGGTTCGGTTTCGAACCAGACGTTTCCGGTTCTTTTCTGGGTTTTTTAAAAAAAAAAAAAAAACGAGATTAAAAAAATTATTTTAAATTATGAATTTGAATTGAATTTAGATTACATTAAATTAAAAATAAATTTAAAGAGCTTGAACTTAAATTTTTAAAAACTTAAGTTGCCTACGTATCCTCTAGGGGTGAGAGGAATCAAAGCTCACATACTTTCATTACATTTTTAAGATAGTTCCCCATTATAATTATTTACTCATCAATCAATCATCATCATTATCAGTGTCTGTTGATCCTTCAGCTCTCGTTCCGCTTGCATTTGCAGATGCATTGTCGAACAAGTCTTCATGTCATCAGAGGCATCTTCTTATTGCCTCAGATCAGCTCGGGTCCAATCATCCACACATTCTGTTTCTTCTAAAGTGCTTGGATGTAATGAAGACCGTCTCGCTTTCAAACTATTGACTCCTAAGCTGAAGGCTTGCTCAACCGCAACGGTGGAAACAGGTGCTGCCAACACCTCTTTAGCAATAATTGATAAAGCATGATAGATATTTTGATATCTGTTCCACCAGTCAAGTACTTGAAAATTTTTACGCATTAAACTTTCAGTAGGAAACTCGAAATTGGTAGATAAATAATTATCTAATTCCGGGTTATTAGTCGTGTTAACCTTATGTTTTTTATTTTGTTGTAATAACCAACGATCATCTATGCTAAGTCTTGAACGTATTACGGGTTCGCTACTAGATTGTCCTAATGATTGCAAGTTATATCTACTAACATAATCATTAAATAAATTTATTAAATCAATTTTTATTTTATCTATTATTCTTGTAATATTAATTTCATCAACTATTTCTTAATATGTATAGTAAGCCAGTAAGCCACTATTCAAACCTTTCATTTTAAATCTAAGATAAAAAAAATTGTGGTAATAAGATAAAGTAATGGATTGTCTTTAAATAAATCAACCATTTTTGCTTCATAACAGAAATAGCTTCAATTAAAACAATATCATTAGGATCAGAACTTTCAGCATGCTCAGATAAAATACCAACAATATTCAAACTTTCAACAAGAAATAAATTCGTTGTAGTATAATAAACTTCGCTAAAAACATTTGTAGCATCATTAAAAACTTTTAAAATTTCTAATTTTTTTCACAAATATCCGATTAAGTTAATTTTTTTCACTAATGGCATTAACTAGGCAAAAGTATGATATGTTGAACATGTTTGGAAAAAAAAACTACATAATATATTTTTGTATTGGAAAACTTGACTTAAAAGAAAATATGTTGAATTCCAACGTGTTGGAACACTCTTGAAAATTTTACCGCTTTAACACCATTTAATTTACAAAACTTGGCCCATTCTCTCCTAACTTGAGAATATAATCAAATACAATTAAGTGCAATCTTAATATGATCAATATAAGGTGCTAAAAAAGTCAGATCATCTTGAACACATAAATTAAGGACATGGCATGTGTAACGAACATGAAAAAATTGACCCCCCAATTTTGGTTGGTATATTTCTTTTAAATATCTAATTGATGCAGTATTTGCAGATGCATTGTCAAAATCAATTGTTAAAATTTTACGTAATAAACTATATTTATCAAAAATAACTTTAATCATTCTATAAATATTTTGTGCAGCATGTTGCTCATCAAAAACTCTTAATGCAATAAGTCGTTTTTTCATGTTCCATGATGCATCAATCCAATGACAAGTCACACCCATGTATGAGTTTGTTTGCCAATAGTCACCCAAATATCAGAACAAATAGAAATACGATCTTTAATATTTTTAAATATTTCATTTAAAATAATTTTATCATTTTTGTATAATTTATAAATTTGACGTTTTGTTGTATTTCTAGCCATTCTACAAGCATCAGGATTTAAAGCATTTCGAACGTAATTAGTAAAAGCAATTTTTTCACCAAAACTTAAAGAAATATAAGTCATATAAGTAAATTTAGCAAATTCTTCTCTATTTTTAGCATCAGAATATTTAAATAAATCTAAAGAACTCGTACCTCTACTAGATGATGCGTATTTGCCCATTTGAGTTTGCGTTGTATCAAGTCCAATTTCAGCGGCATGATGTTTATCCAAGTGCTTGTTCATATTGCCATAGTCGCCAGTAAATTTGTAAGATACACCACAATAGTTGCATATTGCTCTTGAACCTTCATTTTCAGTCTCGACAAAATGAAAATGAATTTTGAAAATATCGGAGGATCGAGCCTTAACTTATCTTCTCCGTGTACCGATACTTTGGCCGCTCTTTTTGGTTGGCACATTGGACATGATATTCTTAGATGAGCTTGCCATTTTTTGTAAATATTGAATAATGAGATAATTGAGAAATGAGAATGAGAAATTGAAAATGAGAGAATTGAGATTGAGAGAATTGTAGAAATTGAGAATTGGTGTGTTGAAAAAATGAAGAATAACTCCCATATTTATACATTTTTGGATTATTTTTGTGATACCTAAAATGCCCCTAAAACTAGCCGTTTTATTAATATTACTAAATTACCCTTAAAAAAATTAAGCCAAACGGTTCCAACCGAAACCGTTCGGTTCCGGTTGGAACTGTAGAATCGCTGGAACCGTCCGGTTCGGTTAGGGTTCGCTGTTCCGTTCGGTTCGGGTAGGGACAAACCCTAACCTAACCGAACATATTCGGTTCCGGTTTCGGTTCAGTTTCAGTTCCGAACCGGAACCGTGGCCGGGTCTACTTAATTGGTTTGTGGGTTTTCAGGGCATTCGAGGAGGAATTAGGGTGTTTCATGTGTTTGGGGAGGAATTGGGGCTGGTAGCTAGATATGATATTCAGTACCGTGATTCAGGGGTGAAGTCAGGACGTTTCTTAAGGGGAGATTTTGTAATTTTTTAGGGTTTAATTTATAAATTCATGGGGTATTTTTTATTACTTGGTACAAACAGTTGAAAAAAAATTGAGGGGGGTTTGACTTACAAGAGGCTTCTCACCTGCCGTGATTGGTGGGCTGGGCAAGATATGCTCACAATTATGCTCCTCCATGGAAAGGTCTCAGCTATTTCTGGACTTTCTTCAAGTGAAACTATATAGCTTTATTAATGAGATGAAAACAGATGATCTGATTCTGACTGATTTTTTCTTAGAATGAGAATAAAAAGAATAGAATATTGCTTCCTTCAGAAAATTCTCATATTTATAGAATTGGTGTAGGTTGTGGTAGTTTAGATCCTTTGTCACGTTATCACAAGTCCATCGGTAACGGGAAGAAGCAAGAAGACCTAGCTCAAGCCATCGACAGGTTTGGAAAATTAGCTATCAATTGTGTCTATCCTGTGACTGAGTGACTCACATAAATATAAATGTTTATATAATCTAGGTCCTGTGACTTTGACGGAAGGAATTATTTTCATTAATCTATCACGACATACGTCTGTAAATGAGAAGCTACATAAGCCTAGTACTTATGCTTGTCCCTTTATCATGAGTTTGTAACTGTTATCTCATTGCCAATTTGCTCATGAACAACGACAGGTTCATATATCTGAAGCAAAGGTTGCCACTGCTTTAGATAGACTAGGTTACATGGAAGCAATGGTTAATGATAGGCTGTTACTAGACATAAACACCTCAGGATCTGATCAAACATGCACTTCTACAAGTACTTCTATGCAATCTCTTGATATTGTGAAAGGAAAGTTGCCATGGAAAAACTTGAACGTCTCAGGTTCAGACTTTCAGTTCAGCCTTACAATTCCAGTTTAAAGAACTTTTGGTACCCAGTTGCTCTTTCTACTGATCTGAATGATGATACCATGTGTCTTTCAGAATTTTGATACTTAATACGCTAAAAGCTTATTGGCCAGTTAATCTTGAATGTTTGTCACGAGTGCCTTACCACCTTCTGTTTCAAGTTCCAATTGATTGCTTTGAGGAACCATGGGTTATCTTTCGTGGAAACGATGGAAA
>SKCR01045431.1:0-45025 GCA_019454045.1 Zanthoxylum bungeanum | reverse complement strand
ATAAATTTACTATTCACATTTTTTACAGATGCGTGAACTTTAAATGCAATTTCAAAATTCAAATCTTAACCAAATCATGCAAACCTTGTACCTAAAATTAAGTTCAGGGTGTTAGATTTCCAACGATATTTTACACACCCAATTTCGAGTTCAAATGAGAAATAACTAATCAAAACAAAAACGGCGTGCTGATACCACTGTTGGGAAGCGGCTGCGAGTGTGCAGCGGAAAATTTAAATAAATCAAATTATGATGCCGCTATCCCTTTGCCAAAGACCCATTTGTTTTTATTATTCTACAAGCCTACGCATGTTACTATATATTCTAAGCAAAAAAACTAATAAAACATGCAAAGAACATAAACCTAAACATGCTAACTAACATAAGAACTCTAATTAAAATAAAGAAAGAAAAAGACTTACTTGAACCGAAGACTCCTCTAGTCCTCCCTCCATTCTACAAACTTTTCTCGAACTCAGTAAGCTCTTCCACGTTCCAAAGAGCCACCCAAGTGTGTGGCCTCCAAAGGTACACACACCAAAGCTAAAACTCAATGGCAAGACTACGCCTTGAGTGCAATGGTATTTTACCCTTGGTGCTAGCCTAAGCAAATACCTCAAAACTTTTAACCCGAGGTTCCTCTAGTCAATTAGACTTAAGGATCCTCAAAATCAGTGGCTTACTCTTAAACTTTAGAGTTGCTCACTTATATAAACCTAAGATATGAAAGTTTGGTGCAAAAATTTGTAAAGAATTCATTGGGTTTATATGGGTGCTATAAAGACAACAAAATTAATTAAGAATCTGATGTGGGATAATGCTAATTTAATCTTAGCCATTGGATCTTAATTTAGTGGTTTAATGAGATTATAAAACCCTAATAAGAGTTTGGGCCAAATTGGAATTCAAAACAAATAACAAATAAAAAAATTACTATTCACATTACTATTCACGTTTTATTTATTTATTTATTTATTCCAATTCCGAAAGTGCCCCTATCGTCATTCACCAATCCCTAAGCCACTACGGAACCTCATAAATGATCTGTTCAATAATTAAACACATTGAACCATTTATTAACAATTCTTACAGCAATCATATATGCTGTTAAATTTGTACTGTGCACTGTTAACCATTGATTTCGACTTTGTTGTGTGTGACCTTTTGGGTTCCCCTCAAGTTGGACATGAAATGAATCGTGATAATTTAATCGAACATAAATTATCCTCCGATCAGATGGTCGTTCGATTTCAATGACCAAGGTTGACATCTAGCAACATGGCAAGGCCCCCAAATTAGAAGGAAAGATATATATACCCATTCTGTATGCGATTTACATATGATACGGTCCCTCGCCTCACTGTATCCCCACCGTTTAACCTATGGTATGGAAATTATCTACCCATATAGTCAAAGGTATGATGTTGATAGTGTCATGAATCGTGCTAACCCAAGAATCTCACATGATTCTTCCGCTGCAGCCACAGTCTCAAGCACTAATCACACATATCAACCCGCGAACTGGAATACTACTCTTATAAGAAAATATTATCCGAGAGAGTGGTGATTCTCTGTTGTATCTTTACATACTTCATGTGTTTCAACAAATGACCCAATCATACCCTTATGACCAAATCTTTTGAACTGGGGAAGGAGAATGTCAAAGTTATTTTATCCACACATAAGATTGTAAAGACCTCAAGTCTAAGGACTAGTAATACAATCGATACATGAAAGTTCTCACAGACACATGGGATAAACACTCTATGTGAAAACTTTCAGCGGTCAGTTTGATGGACACGAGCAACTCATGCATCCATGTGATACACCAAGCGGACGGATCTCCGCTAGTAGTCTATGAGATCGGCTACCCCACTTAAGGGCAGATCATATCATCATGCTAGTCTCTGCGCTTTGTGAACGCCCAGATTATTCACAAAACTATGAATATGAACGTTTAATAGTAATGATTCTCATAAGGCATGGAAGCCATCATCTTATTACTCCAAGGGCTTTATTACAATGTTTGATGATTCATATAAGTTATGTAAGACACGTATAATAAAGATTGTCATTTTATTAATTAATGAAAATATTACAAATACATGTACATATAGCCCATCCAAAAGTTAGGTATAGGGCATATCCCTAACACGAAGCACCTAGCCATCAACTCAACTTAGTTCGGGAATAAAGCCCAGAGATCGAATCATCTAACACTCGGTGGTTCGGGAACAAAGCCCAGGGGTCGAAGTACCTCGCCATCAACTCAACTCAGTTCGGGAATAAAACACGGACATGGAAACATCTCAGACCAGTAATGATTTAGGAATGAACCATCTCACACCAAGAATGGTTCGGGAATGAACCATCTCACACCAGGAACGGTTCCGGAATGAACAATGTCACACCAGGAAAAGTTCTGGAATGAACCATTGCACACCAGGAACGGTTCGGGAATGAACCATCTCACACTAGGAATGGTTCGGGAATGAACCATCTCACACAAGTAACGGTTCAGGAATGAACCATCTCACACAAGGAACGGTTCAGGAATGAACCATCTCACACCAAGAACGGTTCGAGAATGAACCATCTCACACTAGGAACAGTTCGGGAATGAACCATCTCACACCAGGAACGGTTCGGGAATGAACAATCTCACACAAGGAACGGTTCGGGAATGAACCATCTCACACTCGGTGGTTCGGGAACAAAACCCAGGGGTCGAAGCACCTTGCCATCAAATCAACTCAGTTCGGGAATAAATCCTAGAGATTGAAGCATCTCGCATGGATGAATCACAGGGGTCGAAGCACCTCACCATTAAATGAACTCAGTTCGGGAATAAATCTTAAAGATCGAAGCATCTCGCAGAGATGAATCCCATGGGGGAATCACTTCACTATCAAATCAACTCAGAGATCGAATCATCTCGTAAAAGCAGCAAAACGACAGGTAAGTCCGGCCACGGCCAACGAACCAGGTAAGAAAATGCATGCATGCCTTTGATAGGGTTGTCACTGTCACACACTACACAAGCCCCATCAAAGTGGGGGCGACTGTAGACACTGTATTTTTACATAAGCTGGATGACGAGCCTCGTATGGAGGCACTACCTGAAAAGTTACGGAAGTTACGGGAAACGAATGCTGGAAGGAAAGAAAACCTCCAAAATTAGCACCTAATTAGATTCGAACTCACTAGCTCGCCTCGGATTCGCTCAGCCGCTGTTTCAAACCTTAACCTCGAACACGGCCCATTACCCTGCATCCATCCACACACCCATGCAAGCCCATGCAACCCACACGCCCATGACCTTCCCAAATAAAAATCCCATGCAAAACACATGTTAAAATCCCCTCAAAATCACCTTCCAATTTAATGAGATTGTGAATATCCTCATCACCAAATTTACAAAAATCATTTCCCAAAATATATCCCCCAAATTTATTTGATTTGTTTCCTTGATTGAAGATCCATTGAAACATTATAAAAAAAGGCTTGACCAAACCCTATGGAGGAGAAGCTCAGACGGCAATCATCATCAAAGAAAACCTAGGCTACCTCATTCTTCTTTCACACGGCAACAACAAAAGCCAAAACCAATGAACAAACCAAACAACAAACACCAAAAACCCTTAGCCGAAACCATCACAAACGAAATGCACAAGCCAAAAAACAACAAACTCCACCGACCAGGAAGCCACATACACACACGGTAATAACAACAACCATAGGCTCTTTTTTCTTACCTTAGGCGTGAACAACCATTTGAAACCTCTTCTTCTTCTTCTTATCACCAAAAACGAAAACTACCACAAAACAAAACACAAACCAACAAAAATAAAAGCCATCCACCGAACACAAAACTGCCACAAAATAAAACGCAAACCAACAAAAAAGCATCACCAAATGAGAACAAAAAAAGGAAGGTCATGTGAAGCAAAGCAACCTGGACGTGAAGAGGCCAAAACGCAAAGCAAGCAACCTGGACGTGAAGAGGCCAAAACGCTAAACAAGCAATATGGACGTGAAGTATGAACGTGAAGCAACCTGGACGTGAAGTAGAAATGTGAACAAACCCTGAAATCGTGACCCTAAAATCACCAAAAATAGTACCAAAAACAGCCCCTAAAATCACCAAAAAATAGCACCAAAAACAGCCCCTAAAATAACCAAAAATAGCACCAAAAATAGCCCATAAAACAACCAAAATCGCACCAAAAAAGTGAACAGATACTGAAACAGCAAGCCAACAAAACAGCAGCCCAAAACAGCAAACCAGCTTCAATCCTTCCGGCGACGGCCTAACGCACTTCCAAGAAGCAACTAAAAATGTAAGACCTGAGGGCACCCTATTTATTTTTATAGTTCCGGACACGGCATGACTGGCCGGACGTGAAATACATCCAGCCGGATATGCAAAGTCCTACATTAAAGACGGCCAAATTTCTGATCACATCTTCCTTTGACATTCCGTTATCTATCTTTTTTGTTATTTATTTATTCATCGTTATTTCATTATTTTGCGTTTAGTTTGGTTTTTTTTTTACTTCACCTTTATTTTATTTTGTTCATTATCCGCATATGCTTTATTTGATTATTTTGTTATTTACATTGCATTAATGTTTATGTGTGTTATTATCCCTTGCGGTATGTCGGATGGAAACCCAGACATAAATTCCGTAGTTGAATCTAAATGGTCGGTAGTACGGTCTGTACTTGGGATACAACTCCACATACCACTCGGGAAATACTCATATATGCATGATTAACCCCCTTTTATTGATTTAATGACGCTTTATTTGCTTTTGATTATTATTCTTGTTATCGTGTCTTGTATTTCTTAATTTAATTTAATTTACTTTTATTTATATTTATGTTTATGGGTGTGCAAATTTGTGTGTTTATTTGAATTATCTTGCATGAACTGCATAAGACTTGGCTATACTATTGTGTGAACTCGTTCATTATATTGGCATAAGTAAGGGACCATTCCGAACCCAACGGTTTGAGGTCTTCCCTTGCGAGGGGTGAGTGCGGCCTTAAATCTTTCCCTGTTCACACTGAGTGGCGACTCCTTTATTCTCCGATTTAGTCCCCCGGGGGCTACTCCGTACTCTCTACGGGCTGCGAGCCCAACAGTGTCATGGTCGCCGAACATCATAGGCATAGCGGTAAACCCCACTTCACTCCTACAGTACGATATGAATTTCTTTCATTTGATTTGACTCTTGATTCGTTTCCATCTATTGGTTTTACTTTCTCTTATTGAGAACCTCCTTAAGGATCATGCTCTTCTAAACTTCTACCGTACTACTTCTGTTATTCTCCCTACTAATCTCAGTTCCTTAACCCTTTCTATCATTACTTCCCTCGAAGTTCTCCATTATCTTTGACAGATTAGATATCACAACTAATATTTTTGGTTCAGGTCCCATTCTCTTACTAGTACTTCTTTCTTTTCTAGTATAATGGGGGGCTCTTTACAAGTCATATATTATACTCCTAAGAATCTCTCTCTTGAGCCTTTACTCCCTTAAGGACTTCCAGCTCAACGATGACTTCAAGCTATTTTATCGCATATAGAATATTTCCATAACATGATTCCTATCTATGTTTCGTTGAACTGTCATCTCGTGATCCATCTATTCTGTCAAATATGCTTCCATATTGGTTCTTTTCCTTAATGGACACTAAGTTGAGAAGTGGGTACATGCATTCCATAGAAATCTATGAAAACGCATTTCTGTTAGTTACTTAAGTTCGGTGATGGTCTGATTAGGTGTCTATATACTTACTAGGGTCGGGGCTACTGAGGAAGAGTTGTCATTCGCTCTACCAGGATCTGGGTCGACTACTCCATGTCTTAGGTTTCCTCAACTTTAATCACCTATTCTCATTATCGTTTCTATCTTCAACTATATTATCTTGTTACTAAACTTACAAGACTTCTTTGTTACTTTGTGCAACCTCTTAATATCTCCATACCATATCTCTTGGCTTTAAACTGTGCTGCTGAGGCTAGTGTTCGTTTATTCTTATGAGCTACTCTTTGGATCTCAGCTCTTACTATAGATCACGGTTATGGCACTCTGTCCTGATGTCCATATCGACACTCTTGTTACTCGTGAATGTCTCCATCCTCATTGGTTTGTCTATCAAATCTCAGACGATTTCCTATTGGCATCGATCTGATCTATAGGTTCTTACTAGTACAATAAATTTTCCAACTCATTTTATTCCGCGTTCTCTCTTTTCTATCTTTAGAAACCTTCTTAGTCCCTTTCTGGGTGATCTATCTTCCAATATCTTATGTTTCTGTCTTACGATAAACCCTCATCGGGCTTCCTTACTGTTACATTTATTTATGCTGGTAAAGGCTAGGCCAAACATCTCAATTTTCGTCATATATCGATGTCCTTGTTCTGGTATTCTATGTCCTAGTATGGTCTATTACTAATGTAAGGTAGGTATGAGATAGGCTCCATCAGGACAGCTTCCTTAACCGGTATCACTGAGGGTGAGAATCTAGGTAACTTAAGGTCGTATCTATGTCGGGTTTCTTGGGATAAGGTAACTAATCATCTCTGCTTACGACCTTCATTTTTTTTCTTGCGGGGTTTGAAGATCTAGAATCTCTTCATCCTTTTTAGCATTTCTTGCTTCTTTTATCTTTCTAGCTATCCTTCATTGCTCGGGGAACTTGCTATTTATTAGGTACTTAAGGCTATTGGGTCTACTCAAATAATGTTTTTGATGAGGAAATGAGTCTTGGTAGGAAGGAAGGAATCTTTTGAGAAAGTTAGGAACCTTACTTAGGTCTACTTGATATTTTTCTCTATTCAGGCTTATTCTATTCTCTTTACTAATATAGGTTCTAGTACTCTGAGCATCTGTACATAGTACTTTTCTTTTAGATTTATCTTCTCTTTTACTCTTCTGGGTAAATATTATTAAAACTTTACTATCTATTTTTTCGTAACTTTTCTTAAACTTCTGCTAGTAAACCGAGATAACTACAGAAGGGTTCTCAGCTAGAATATTGATCATGGTTGCTTTCATTAGAATGAGAAATTCAACTAGTTTTGGAAATTCTTACTAACCTGTCTATAGGGCTTGAGGACGTACTCGAGGATCGAATACTGGAGAGGTAATGCCTCTTATACTAGTATCTCTGGCATACTATTGTACAAGACCCCAACACTCTACCCACTACAGTAACTGACTCTCTATACCATTCTCTGATACCATTTTTGTAACATCCTCATTCCGGAGATGCTACAGGCTGGGAATATGCCACCCTATCCCATTAGCCTCTGAATTTCTGATTCTGATCAACTCTACTAGTCTGATCTTTAACATGATCTCATACTTGGGACCATAGCCCAACTCAACAACACAAGATCAACTAATATTTTTCATATCAATATACTCAAAATAATTATTTTACAATCATGATATACACACTTTAACATATAATTCATACAACTGATTGTTCTACTGTCTGACACATAACTTAACTTCGACTCTGACTGACCATATTTCAGATTTGACCTGGTGGACTCGATACCCTAGTGACTTCCATCAGTATCCATCCTCACGAGCTCTTCCTCTGAGTAACCTTTAAAATACGAAACTATGAGTGAGGGGGTTAGATCGTCTGAATGATCTAGTGAGTGGACGGTTTTAAACAACAAAAAAACTGAAATACTTTATGAAATTCCATTGTTCTAAAACCAAAATCGTTTCAAGGAAATCATCATTTCTGAAATCATTCTTCTTTTCTGAGACCAACTCTTTTTATGAAAAACCTTTGTAGAAAATGCTATCTGTCTGTAAAACTTTGAGATTCTATAAAACATTTTCTTTTAAAAATAGTTTCTTTTAAAAACAGTTTCTTAATTTATCTTTCTGAAAATCTGTTTCTGAGAAACTTGTATATGAAAATTTGCTGAAAACCTGACGCATGGGGGCGTTACGTATCGTCGTCCCCTCATACGTCTAACTAATGGTCTTAGGGAGTTACTTATCGTCGTCCCCCAAGCCACTGAACTAGAGCCAAGAGTGTAGATCCATGCTACTACCAGACATTGGAACTAGGGTCTAGGGGCATTATGTATCGCCGTCCCCCTAGCCCTGAAAATAGGATTTGGGGGTGTTACGTATCGCCGTCCCCCCAGTCATTCTCTACATGTGCACATGTTATCCGTCAATTCTATAAGTTACATCCTGAGGTGGGTTTCTCCCCCATGCCTCCAAAAACCATAAAATCATACTTTCAAAATCATACTTCTTAAAATATATTTTTTCATGAAATAATTGTAATAAAATCACTTAATGTCCTATGTGCGTAAAAATAAGTCTTTATTAAAAATAATATAAATGAAAAATCAACTTAGAAAGAGTGTGTCCACTCACAGATTTGGAATCTGGATGATATCTCTTTGCCGAAGGAAATTACGGCTCATGCGACGATCCATAAGCGATAAATTTAATTAGTATTCAAGTCGTGAATTATGTTTGTAACATAACATAATGCATGTATATGCGCTGATATGAACCCTTTTGGTGACCTCTAACATCCTAAGATGAAACCAGAATGGCTAAAACTATTTTCTAAAAACTTGGTCACGCATCATGACCCTGGCTCAGGGTATCGCGACACTCACACAAGTAGCTGAGAAAAAGAACATATGATGGTTTCATGTCGTGACGCTAAGGTCTGGGTGTCGCGACTCCCAAAAATAGAATAGTGGCAGTGAGCTTCCTTTGTTTCCATGTCGTGATGCTCACATGATAGAATTGAAATAGAGAGCAACTTTCCAGTGCACTTTGTGACACTTGGGGGTTTCATAAAACATTACTTTCTTAACTTAATATTCACTTATGCATCATCAAACTCAAGCCAACAACACTCATTAATCATCAAATCATCAACATTGCAAATTTGGGTTAAGTTTTTCTTACCTTGAATCAAATTCTTTCTCACATTAGGGCCTCCAAGATCCCTTTCTTCTTCCTAGGCTTGAGGTGTATTGAATTCTTTTGATTACCCTTTGATTTTTTTGTGGAAAATGATTTTCCCATCTTCTTTTCCCTTCTTCTCTTCTCCCTTTTCTTTCTCACATTTTCTTTCTTTCTCCCAAAAGTTAGGGATTCTAGAATAATGTCCTTTTATACTAGGGGGGTAATTGCAAATGATTTCAATGAAAACTTTGACAAACTTGAGAATTCTCTAGATGGTCCGCAGGTACTATTCATCCAAATTTTTTTGAACTAAATATTTGATATTTTCTGATTCGAATTTGGAAAAATATTCAACGCTAAGTTGTAGGTCTCGTTCTTAACTTTCTGAAGTATAAAATTCATACAATCAGAGTTCGTATGAAAATATTACGGCCCAAATACCATTGGCTGCCCGGTTTTTAATCTTGGAATGAATTCCGTATCGGAACAGCGAGGAATCGCCGAATATCCAAAAAGTTCTTTCAATGAGTGTATACGGTTTGAACATGATTTATTCTGTATCAACTTCTACAAATTTTTAACTGCAAAAATCGAGATCACCGGAGTTACAACCTCCCTCCCTTAAATAGGATTCTCCTCGAATCCCTTCTGATGATAAAAACTTTTTATGTCCGACTTGGTTTGAAGTAGGCTTCTGCACTGACCGGCGTAAACACACACGTATAACGCAAGCGTACGTATCGTTCAAGTAGTATAAAAAGTATCGATCCCACGAGGACTTAATACCTAAGTTATTAATTTTATGAGGTCAAATGATTACTAGTATCTAACAGGTTGTTTAATTGATTTGAAATGACGACGATTCTAAATTTAAAGACAAGTAAATAAAATTGTTCGAAAGTAGATTTTAAGAAAATTCAATATTAAAAACTATCTAGGGTTGTGATTTCTTTTAATATCATTTTAAAGATGAAGTGGTTATTTTATAGTTGGGTAAAATATTGATTTATTAACCTGGAACACTAAATTATGTAAAAGCCTCTTCCGATGGTCAATTACAAATACCTAGTATAATCCAATTGAACCATATGTCTATGTCAACCAAATTACCTAGATTCATTAAGATTAAGTTCCAATTATGGCTACCCCCGCCCGACAGGTATATTCCTATCCTGTAAGGAAATCTATTAAAGGGTTATCTATCCTCAAGGAAGATCGTGGGCTATTGAGTCTGAGGTCTTAAACTTAAAATCCCTATGTCTAGTTCATTTTAAGTTTACCTAGTCAATTTAATTAATGGCCAGTTAATAAAAAGCATTAAGATTAAGACTCAATAAATAAATCTTTATATTACCCAAACTATAATCTAACCCTTATAAACCGGTGATATTGGAAATCATCACAACCCCAGATACTAATTTAGTTACGACACATAGCTAGGGCTGGTAAAATAAAAGACATAAAATGCTGAAAGTAATTGCGGTAAAGTAAATACTGAAAGGTAAATTACAATAAAATGCTAAGGTAAAAAGGAATTACTTTTACTACTACTAATTTAGATATCTCCCATAAAATAATATATAAACTTGTGATAATATTACCAACCGACCAATCTGGCGGTATCCTGATTAAGTCAAATTAAGTCCAACCAGCCATAAAGGCGGTAATATTTGTCCAAACCAGCCATAAAGGCGGAACCAAAATTAAATTACCAACCGACCAATCTGGCGGTATCCTTGATTAGTCAGGTTTAAACCAGATTAAAATTAAATTACCAACCGACCAATATAGCGGTATCCTTGATTAGTCAGGTTTTAAATAGTGAATATATTATTTTTAAGGGAGATTAATCTAAATAGCAATAGTAAAAGAATTACCTTTCACCCTAGCTGGGGAAGTTACCTCCTCATGTGAATAGTAAAAACTGTAAAAAGTAAGAAAGTAAATTACTATTATTAAAAAAGTAATTAAAATTATTACAAAAGTAAAAACTAAAAATTAAAACGAAACTTAGAGAGAGAAGAACTCCCTATTTACATAAAAGAAATGGGAGAGAATGGTACAAAAATCTGAAATCTCGAGCTCAATTTATAGGCGCGGATAGGTTTCTGGCGTCGCGACGCTGGAACAGTGAGGCGTGGCACAATGACGCTTGACACGTAGCGATTCGGATAAAGGATAAGGAACCGTGGCGAGGCGGCTAAGAGCTCAATTATTATGCTGACGTGGCGATGACGTGGCAAGGCGGCTGAGATCATTGTCGGCACCATAGGATTGCGACACGTGTCACGCTGTGATTGGGATGATGACGTGGCATGTTGACTCGGTTGACCATCTGATGTGGACGATGACGTGTATGACGCGTGGCATAGTTGACTCGTTGACCGATGACGTGGCGACACGTGGATGACACGTGGCCACGTGGAAATAGTATTGTCGGCACCATAGGATGATGACACGTGGCACGGTGCACGTTAGCAGATCGGCTGTGATGGTGACACGTGGCACGGCGCACGTTAGCAAAGTCAAACTTCTCAAATTCTGACCCGTTGACCCGGCGCATTCTTGCGTCGCGACGCTGAAGGTCTGGGCGTCGCGACGCGGGAAATTACCAAAATGCCTTTCGTCCAATTTTCACTGTTTTGCCCCAAATCACCTCCAGAATGTCCTGAAACTTTATTCTATAAAATAACACAAAACACATCAAAATATTCACAAACTCAAGAAACTATACAAAATATTAGGTTAAATGAGTGGGAAATAGTGATAGATTTACCACTCATCACACCCCCAAACCTAACATTTTGCTAGTCCTCGAGCAAAACATAAATAATAACATAAATAATTTTAACTAAGCCACTTTCGTAGGGATCACGGTTGCATTTAGCATATGCAACAAGCCTTTAAACCCCTAGGTGTCCCTAGTGGACGAGTTGTAGTCTCGTGAGGGTTTACAGCAATGATACCCACAAACATTTTACAAAAGTAAAAAGGTATTAAAACTAATGCACACAAAAGCAAAAAGACAAGCGAAAAGAGAATAAAGAAGTTAGTGACTAATCAGGTGAAACTTCTACTCCAAGTTACTAGTTGTTTTGTTTCTTTCTAAATTACCAATAAGTAAATTCTCCGATTATTTTTACCATTCTTCATATACACAGCCAACATAATATTAAACAACTCATTTTTGCCCCACAACAGTCATAAGTGCAGTTGATAAGAGAGTAATATTTTTGTCCTAAAGTTCTATCAGATTTCACACCTTTTTGTAGCAATGGAATAATTTTTTCTCATTTCTTTTCTTTTTTTTTATTTATATACAATACCTTCCGTCTATGTAGCGAGCTTGGGTCGGTGGCTCCCAAACCAGTTGGCTTTAGGGCACCAGGTGTTAAGACACCCCTACGAACTTAATTACTCAGACTTCAGATATATATATTTTTGCAGCATCTTTGATCCATGTAGCGAGCTTTGGGCCAGTGACTCCCAAACCAGTTGGTTTTAGGGCACTAGGTGTTAAAACACCCTTACAGACTTAATAACTCGGATCTCTGACGTTTTTTTTTTTTTTTCTCCACTGCTTTTGAGATGCTTCCTCCAATTAAACTAGAGCACTGAATATTACAAACTTTTCAATTTTAGCTCATGTCCGTATGTTTCCATGTATGTTGATAATACCTGCCAACTGAGCATAAGAAGATCCATTTTAGTCAGTGTTAAGGAGAATTTACAAATTAAATAATTTAAATGAAATAAACAAAAATTAACTTGTTTCGAAAATAGGTTGAGATACGTCTCAGGAGTGGAAACTCCTTACTCGGCTATCTCTTACCAATTTCACCTTTTAGTCAAAAAAAACAAAAAAAAACACAAAATATTTTTGTAATTTTGAAAAATTTTCAATTTTTTTGTATTTTTCGAAAAAATTTGGACAAAAATAAAAACAACATACACTAAAAACAAGATACTAATCAACTAATTTCCTCCCCCAAACCTAAATGAGACATTGTCCCCAATGTCTTAAACAGTAGAAGAAGAGTTTAGAAGATAATACCTGGTTAGCTGAAATTTACAGGAAATTAAAGGTTAAGATCCAGATTAATTCGACGCCTCTTACCACGATCGTCCTCGGACCAATTTATCTTTGAAATGATAGGGTCAACTTTTGGTTCATAGGCTATGAGTTGGTCAATTAGATCTGGAGCAGTTCTGGCAGTAAATAGGAGTTCTTTTAAAGGTTTTGATATGAACCCATTTCTCCGAGCATCATCAAGAAACACACAAAGAAAATCATAAAACCCATCAACGTTGTACAGCCCAATTGGTTTCTGGTGTATGTTCAGGTTCGCCCAAGATAGTACAATAAAAATTTCCTCCAATGTGCCCAAGCCACCTGGCAAAGCAATAAAAGCATCAGCACGGTTAATCATTTCCACTAGTCGTTCAGACATACCTGGCACGATCAGTTCCTCTCCGTTTGATGGTTCAATAAGATTTGCCTCTGCCAAGGGTTTTGGGATGATTCCCAAAACGTGACTGCCTCCTTCCTGTAGGCCTTTGAAACAATCCCCATTAGTCCAAGATTCCTCCGCCATATATTAAGTGCATATTCTTGCAGCTAAGACTCGACCCAATTCTGTGCTGCTTCTATGTATTGTGGTTTAGTACCAACAGTACTACCGCAAAACACACACAATGTTTTCAACTCGTCTTCTTGAAGTGGCTTCCATTTTTTTACTCTGGATGTCTTCAAAAGTGCAATGATGAGTTGAATTTATAATACCTGAAAAGGGTGAGTAAAAATAGCACAAGTATCTTCCAAAGGACGATTAGTAGCAAAATAGTAAAATAGATCGTGATAGTCAACAAATCTGGATCCTGTCGGAGAAATAAAAGAAAACAACAAAACAAATCACAATTATTAGGAAAAGACAAAGAGATATAATATTTACAAGAAAAGTAGCGGCTTGATTGACGTCTATGCGTCAGGGACAAGCTTCCCATCCAATTTTCTTATAAATTGGCAAACAGGGTCTTTTTGAGTCAGATTCCCGAGACTTAACAGTTGTCTTTCTTTTTGAAATTGTGTATGTAATTTGCGAAGGCTATGTGAACATATCCACTGGGATGCGTCTCAAGAGTCGAAGATATATCATCTAAAGACTCCTTACTCAAGCCACCCTAATGAATTTAATTTTGTCTTCGCGATTATCAGACACCATTCCTAAAGAACGACAACGAGTATTGCAATTCCATCGTGCACATTTGTAACAAACACCCATTTGCTTAGCTCTACGTTTCTTTGCATAGGTGCTTCTTCCAAAACCAGGCAGATGTGAAATAAAAGAGTCAGAAGACTCACCTGCCAATCGGACTCGTGCTTCAATTACCCAACGAATGTCATTGGGAACACCATGGATTGTCAGTAACCTCATCCGTTCCAAGCGAGCTTTGTAAACTTTCATTAGAGATTTTTGAGGGAGAGAAGGAAATTGCTTGTGAAGATTTGCGAGAGCTTCTTCCATCTTGAAATGACTTAATCTGCAAAAACTAAACACACAAAATTAAATCACACCAAATCACAATATATAAAAAATTGCATGGGTTGCCTCCCTGCGAGCGCTAAGTTTTAAGTCGTCAGCTAGACGTGACTTCTCGAACGTTTATGCTGGATCTGAAAGTGTGACACTTTCTTTTTGTCGCTCAAATGATTCTCCCCAGTAGTGCTTGACACGCTGACTGTTAACCTTGAATGTGTTGTTGGTATTGGGATCCAGTAACTCAACAGCTCCATATGGTAAAACCTGAGTGATCACAAATGGTCCGGACCACCTAGATTTCAACTTTCCAGGGAAAAGTTTCAATCTCGAGTTGTACAACAACACCTGCTGCCTTGGTTCCAACTGTCTGTGCACTATTTTTCGGTCATGCCATTTTTTGGTCTTTTCCTTGTATAATTTGGCATTCTCATAAGCCTGTAGGCGAAATTCCTCCAATTCATTGAGTTGGTAAAGTCTTTTCTCTCCTGCAGCTTGTGAGTCAAGATTCAACTTCTTCAGTGCCCAGTACGCCTTGTGTTCAAGCTCAACTGGTAGATGGCACGCTTTCCCAAACACCAATCGATATGGGACATACCAATGGGTGTCTTGTAAGCTGTCCGTAGGCCCATAATGCATCATCTAGTTTTGTTGACCAGTCCCTCCTTGTTGATCCAACGGTTCTTTCTAAGATTCTATTGATCTCCCTGTTTGAAACCTCAACCTGTCCATTTGACTGTGGATGGTAAGCAGTGGCAACTTTGTGAGTAACTCCGTATTTGGATAGGAGTGCATCGAAGTATTTGTTGCAGAAATGAGAGCCACCATCACTGATAATTGCCCGAGGTGTTCCAAACCGAGTGAAAATGTTCTTTTTCAGGAATTTGATCACCACTTTTGAATCATTGGATGGCAGTGCAATTGCTTCAACCCATTTGGAGACGTAGTCTACAGCAACCAGGATGTACAGGTTTCCGAATGATGGAACAAAGGGTCCCATGAAATCAATACCCCATACATCGAATATTTCCACTTCTAGAATGTTTTGCAACGGTCCTTCGTTTCTCCTGGAAATATTCCCATTCTCTGGCACCTGTCACATTGAAAAGCAAAAAGATAAGCATCTTTAAAAAGAGTGGGCCAGAACAAACCTGATTGTAGGACTTTGGCTGCAGTTTTGTTTTCGCTGAAGTGTCCGCCATATGGTGATGAATGACAGTGTTGCAAAACACTGTTGATTTCCTCCTGTGGAACACATCGTCTCAGTAGTTGATCAGCACACCGTTTGAACAGGTACGGTTCATCCCAGACATAGTGTTTGACTTCTTTGAAGAACTTTTTCCGTTGCTGAGTTGTCCATTCCAACGGCCATTTTCCTGACACAATGTAGTTGACATAGTCAGCATACCAAGGGACTTCCTGTTGTTTCATGGCAAAAAGCTGTTCATCTGGAAAAGTTTCTTTGATTGACAATTCTTTGCCAGCTGTTTCTCCATTCTCGAGCCTCGATAGATGATCTGCCACCTGATTCTCTGTCCCTTTCCTGTCTCGAATCTCCACGTCAAATTCTTGCAAAAGAAGTATCCAACGGATCAATCTGGGTTTGGCATCTTTCTTTGTGATCAGATATTTGATTGCTGAATGATCTGTGTAGACCACCACTTTGGGACCCACAGATAGGAGCGGAATTTGTCAAAAGCGTACACAACTGCGAGCAACTCCTTTTCGTGGTTGTGTAGTTGAGTTGAGCTTCATTCAAGTTCTGCTGGAGTAGTAAATGTGTGGAAAATCTTTGCTTTGCGTTGTCCCAAAACTGCACCTACAGCAAAATCACTAGCATCACACATTACCTCAAATGGAAGGGTCCAGTCTGGTGCTACAATGATGGGGGCAGATACCAGCTTCTGTTTTAAGATTCAAAGGCTTCCTGGCATTCTTTGGTGAAGTTGAAAGGCACATCTTTCTCCAGAAGATTGCAAAGAGGTTTGGCAATTTGGAAAAGTCTTTGATAAATCTCCTGTAAAAACCTGCATGTCCAAGAAAACTTCGAATACCTTTACTGATGTTGGTGGAGGTAGTTTTTCAATTGTCTCTATCTTTGCTTTGTCTACCTCAATCCCCTTTTGTGAGATCCGGTGTCCAAGAACAATGCCTTCTTGCACCATAAGAATTGCATTTCTCCCAGTTGAGTACCAGGTTTGTATCTTCGCACCTTTGTAACACCTGTTCCAAATTTTGCAAACAATGGTCAAAAGAATCTCCAAACACAGAAAAGTCATCCATAAAACCTCCATACTCTGCTCCAGCATGTCTGAGAAGATGGCCATCATGCAACGCTGAAATGTGGCAGGGGCATTACATAATCCAAATGGCATCCTGCGGAAAGCAAAAGTACCATAGGGACATGTAAATGTAGTTTTCTCCTGATCTTCTGGTGCGATGGCAATCTGATTGTACCCTGAATATCCGTCCAGAAAGCAATAGAACTCATGTCCTGCCAGTCTGTCTAACATCTGGTCAATGAATGGTAGCGGAAAATGGTCCTTTCTCGTGGCTTTGTTCAGTTTTCTGTAGTCCATGCATACTCTCCATCCAGTCACTGTTCTTGTTGGAATTAGCTCATTCTTTTCATTGGTAACCACAGTAATTCCTCCTTTCTTTGGTACACACTGCATAGGACTCACCCAACTGCTGTCTGAGATGGGGTAAATGATGCCAGCATCCAACCATTTGATGATTTCTTTCTTCACGACTTCCTTCATGATTGGATTGAGTCTCCGTTGATGCTCCACTGTGGGTTTGTACTCATCATTCATCAGAATCTTGTGCATGCAAAATGATGGACTAATGCCTCGAATGTCTGCTATAGTCCAGCCAATGGCTTTCTTGTGCTCTCGTAACACTCTCAGCAACTTTTCTTCCTGCTCCAATGTTAGTGAAGAAGAAATAATAACAGGTAATTCAGAAGAGTTTCCAAGAAATGCATACCTGAGATGGCTCGGAAGTAACTTTAGCTCCAGCTGTGGTGGTTCTTCAATCGAAGGCTTGATTCGATCTTTCTTTGGCAGTTCCAACTTTCAACTGGTGGTGTTGCTTTGAATCGGAATGGTTTGTCAAGGTAGTTGATACATTCCAGGATTTCAGCATCTAGCTCGCTGTCAGTCATGTTGGTGATGCAAGCTTCAAGTGTATCCGTGGGATTTGGCTCAGTATTCTGAACAATACTTTCAACAACATCAACTCTGAAGCATTCTTCTTCTTTTCATCGCTCGGGAATTTCATGGCTTTGAAAACATTAAAGGTCACTTCTTGGTCCTGCACTTTCATGGTCAGTTCTCCTTTTTGCACATCAATCACAGTTTTACCTGTAGCCAAAAATGGTCTCCCAAGAATGATAGGTATTTCTTTGTCTTCTTCCATGTCAAGGATGATGAAATCTGCTGGAAGGATGAGTTTGTCACTTTGACCAGCACATTTCAACGACTCCTCTCGGAAATGCGAGTGTTCGATCAGCAAGTTGCAAAGATACTGAGGTAGGCATTGCTTCTCCAATTTGCAGTTTCCTGTAAATAGAAAAAGGCATTAAATTAACACTGGCACCTAAATCACATAAAGCCTTACCGATGTAATGTTCTCCAATGGTGCATGGAACAGTGAAACTGCCAGGATCTTTCAACTTTGGGGGAAGCTTCCTCCTCTGAATGATGGCGCTGCATTCTTCTGTCAATGCTACTGTCTCGTAATCTCCCAATCTCCGTTTTCGTGAAAGAATGTCTTTCATGAATTTTACATAGCTGGGCATTTGTTCCAAGGCTTCTGCAAATGGTATGTTGATGTGCAGCTTTTTGAAATCTCCAAGAAACGAGCAAACTGTTTGTCCAGTTTGTTTTTCTGAAGACGCTGAGGAAAAGGTGGTGGTGGAGTGATCTGTTCTTTTTCTTTTTCCTTTGCTTCTTTTTCCTCCATCTGTGGGACTGCTCTTTTGGAACTTCTTCTTGTTGACTTGATTCCAACATCTTTGTTGATCTCAGTACCACTTTTTAAGGTAATGGCTTGACATTGCTCCTTCCCTCGGTTCCTTGGATTTGGTTCTGTGTTGCTGGGAAGATTACCTGGCGGTCTGTAACTCTGAGCATTGGCCAGTTGTCCGATTTGATTCTCCAGTGCTTTGATGGAAGCTGATTGGCTCTGAATCATGGCTTCATATCTTTTTAATTGAGCTAACATCTCTGCCATCACTGGTTCATTTGTCTGCTCCTGGCCTTTGTTCTGTTGCTGGAATCCAGGTGGTGGATAGTTCCGCTGTTGGCCCTGAATTGTTGCTCCATGAAAAATTAGGATGATTCCTCCACCCTGGGTTGTAGGTGTTGGAATATGGATTGTTCCCCTGTCTGTTGAAATTGTTGACATAATTCACCGTTTCTTCAAGTTGGTTTGGTTCTGGTGCTCCTCCATATGGTGAACTTGTGGATCCAGTGGTAAGTGTTGAGTCTCCATAAATTTGCATATCTGATCTAGCTTGGTGTTTGACTGCTGTATTGGCTCCAACTTCATAAATTCCTGCAATTCTTTGAATCATGCTCCTTTCTGTTGGCCACAAGGAATTTGTTGGCCATTTCTTCGATTAGGTTCCGGCTTGATCTTCTCCTTTTGCCATTAAAGCTCCTCCAGCAGCAGCATCAATTGTGGTTCTCATTATTCCAGAAAGTCCATTATAGAATGTTTGGACTTGAAGCCATTTTGGAATCTCATGGTGAGGACATTTCCGGAGCAATCTTTGTACCTTTCCCAAGCTTCGTAGAAGGATTCTGAATCTTGTTGCACAAAGGATGTGATGTCATTCCTCAACTTTCAGTTCTGGCTGGTGGAAAGTATTTTGCAAGAATTTTGTGGCTAAAGTGTTCCAAGTTGTGATGGAACCTGCTGGTAGTGAATGTAGCCAAGCTTTAGCTCTGTCTTTCAAGGAATATGGGAAAACACGCCTCTAGCTTCTTCAGCTTCTCGGTTGTAATTGAAAGTGCCGCAAACTTCCAGGAAGTTGCTGATGTGGGCATTAGGATCTTCAGTTGCATTTCCCCCAAACTGAACTGACTGCTGAATCATCTGAATGCAAGTTTTGATGTCACCCGCATTTGCTGGTAAAGGAGGAAGTACAATACAGGAAATGAGCATCTACCACCGGAATGGTTCTGTCTCGAATGGGGATTGGTGGTGCAACCTCCAAAGGTTCAGGTTCCATGTTGACTAAAGCTTCTTGGCCTTCTCGCCTTTCCCTTCTCAACTGTCTGATGGTTCTTTCAATTTCTGGGTCAAGCGGTCGGAGTTCAAAGCTTCTGGTTCGTCTCATGAAGTTTCTGAGAACCTGAAACACAAGAAAACAATAACAATAAGTAAAAAGAAATTAGATACAAGTAAAAGTATCTAACCCCTAAATAATAGTAAAGATAAATAAGTCCCCGGCAACGGCGCCAAAAACTGACCGGCGTAAACACACACGTATAACGCAAGCGTACGTATCGTTCAAGTAGTATAAAAAGTATCGATCCCACGAGGACTTAATCCTAAGTTATTAATTTTATGAGGTCAAATGATTACTAGTATCTAACAGGTTGTTTAATTGATTTGAAATGGCGACGATTCTAAATTTAAAGACAAGTAAATAAAATTGTTCGAAAGTAGATTTTAAGAAAATTCAATATTAAAAACTATCTAGGGTTGTGATTTCTTTTAATATCATTTTAAAGATGAAGTGGTTATCTTATAGTTGGGTAAAATATTGATTTATTAACCTGGAACACTAAATTATGTAAAAGCCTCTTCCGATGGTCAATTACAAATACCTAGTATAATCCAATTGAACCATATGTCTATGTCAACCAATTACCTAGATTCATTAAGATTAAGTTCCAATTATGGCTACCCCCGCCCGACAGGTATATTCCTATCCTGTAAGGAAATCTATTAAAGGGTTATCTATCCTCAAGGAAGATCGTGGGCTATTGAGTCTGAGGTCTTAAACTTAAAATCCCTATGTCTAGTTCATTTTAAGTTTACCTAGTCAATTTTATTAATGGCCAGTTAATTAAAAGCATTAAGATTAAGACTCAATAAATAAATCTTTATATTACCCAAACTATAATCTAACCCCTTATAAACCGGTGATATTGGAAGTCATCACAACCCCAGATACTATTTAGTTACGACACATAGCTAGGGCTGGTAAAATAAAAGACATAAAATGCTGAAAGTAATTGCGGTAAAGTAAATACTGAAAGGTAAATTACAATAAAATAAAATGCTAAGGTAAAAGGAATTACTTTTACTACTACTAATTTAGATATCTCCCATAAAATAATATATAAACTTGTGATAATATTACCAACCGACCAATCTGGCGGTATCCTGATTAAGTCAAATTAAGTCCAACCAGCCATAAAGGCGGTAATATTTGTCCATAAACCAGCCATAAAGGCGGAACCAAATAAATTACCAACCGACCAATCTGGCGGTATCCTTGATTAGTCAGGTTTAAACCAGATTAAAATTAAATTACCAACCGACCAATATAGCGGTATCCTTTTTAGTCAAGTTTAAATAGTGAATATATTATTTTTAAGGGAGATTAATCTAAATAGCAATAGTAAAAGAATTACCTTTCACCCTAGCTGGGGAAGTTACCTCCTCATGTGAATAGTAAAAACTGTAAAAAGTAAAGAAAGTAAATTACTATTATTACAAAATTAATTAAAATTATTACAAAAGTAAAAACTAAAAATTAAAACGAAACTTAGAGAGAGAAGAACTCCCTATTTACATAAAAGAAATGGAGAGAATGGTACAAAAAATCTGAAATCTCGAGCTCAATTTATAGGCGCGGATAGGTTTCTGCGTCGCGACGCTGGAACAGTTAGGCGTGCACAATGACAGCTTGACACGTAGCGATTCGATAAGAGGATAAGGCGACACGTGGCGAGGCGGCTAAGACTCAATTATTATGCTGACGTGGCGTGAATGGCAAGGCGGCTGAGATCAATTGTCGGCACCATAGTTGCGACACGTGTCACGCTGTGATGGCGGATGACGTGGCATGTTGACTCGGTGACCATCTGACGTGGACGATGACGTGGCATGACGCGTGGTAGTTGACTCTTGACCGGATGACGTGGCGACACTTGGATGACACATGGCACACGTGGAAATGTATTTGTCGGCACCGTAGGATGATGACACGTGGCACGGTGCACGTTAGCAGATCGGCTTTGATGGTGACACGTGGCACGGCGCACGTTAGCAAAGTCAAACTTCTCAAATTCTGACCCGTTGACCCGGCGCACGTTAAGCAGATTCGGCGCATTCTTGGCGTCGCGACGCGGAATTACCAAAATGCCCTTTTCGTCCAATTTTCACTGTTTTGCCCCAAATCACCTCCAGAATGTCCTGAAACTTTATTTATCTACAAAATAACACAAAACACATCAAAATATTCACATAACTCAATAAACTATACAATATATTAGGTTAAATGAGTGGGAAATAGTGATAGATTTATCACTCATCGGCTACTCTTTTCTTCATATACTTGTTTTCTACTATACTGATCAAGAACTCAATATTATGACTTCTAGGAATCTTTTATCTACGTATACTCTATTCGATTCTTATAGCTGAAAGCTTAACCCTTTGAAAGTCCTTTTAGAATCATTCTTTCTCGTATACAAACATAGTTCGTATAATATAAATATTATCTATACAGAGATGTATTCATTCACAGAACTTATCATCAATAAAATTTATCTCTCTCTTATTTTACCCTTCATGACATTCTGAGAAGGTGTACTAGGGGTACTTCATCTCTTAGGGTTTAAACTTATGTTCTTCTCGAACTGGTTTCCAAGTGGATTACTTCTTTCTATCTGATAGCCTATGATTGTGCTTTACTTATTTCCTTATTTTCTCTAAGGACTTATTACTTTTACGTCTCTAAGGATGCTTGTATCTCATGTAGTCAGGTCTCTACTCATTCTGCCTTAATTCTGGGTAATTGTTTACAAAGTGATCCTTGACGCTATTGTTAGTGATCACACATACTAGTCTAAGGTTCTAAAGTTTTTTAGTGGATAATTCCTTGAATTCCTAACTGAGAAGCAATTCATTGTCTATTGGCCATGAACTTGTTATTAAGTACTATGTACAGCTATCATGTTATGACCATTGTCATGCAACACAAAAATCTCATTTTTAAGCTTTTAGTTATACTCAACATCCTCTAACTCTATTACTTATGCGAGTTATCAGTTCTAATAGGATACTTCTTAGGACCTTACAGATGGTCATTCCTATGTCATATCTTCCATACCTATAGCAGGCTCAGTCAACTCATTTGACCTAATTAACTATATCTTCGGGTTCTTCTTGGTTGGCACTTTCAAGTCTTCTGAAATACTAGTGCTTCCCATGGTTTCTGACTTAATCCTGAGATAGACATAGACAAGAGTAATTTGTGTCGCCATTGCCAATGATCCTACTGGATGTTTCCTTAACTCCTCATGATCGATCCGATCCTGAAATCCTTTATTTTATTTTATCTATTTAACCATTCCATTCTCTTTACTAGGTTTCAACTAGTATCATTTTCGACCTTCAAATTCTCATGCCTCTAGCTATCTTTAAGGCTCAAGACCTCATAGCTTATTACCAATCTTTTCATGTACTTCTAGCTTACTATTAACGTTGACGTTGGCGACTTGGTTCTGGTTAATGTTCACTCTCTGTATCTCTAAATTTGTTGTTAGTATAATTTTTTATTACCTTTCTTTCAAACTGATTTGTTTTCCCTTGTCTACTCAGCCCACTTCACTTATTCCTTTAGTTTTATTCCAACAAGTATAGTCATGATCTCAACAATATCCATATACGTGGTTTTCTTTGGTCGTCTTATGTTTTACCCCGATAAATTCATTTCAAGTCATCTAAGCATTATTCGTAACGGTGCGTTGCAAAGTGAACATACGGTTATACTAGTTATCTTCCTCCCGTTTTCTATCTAACATAATTTAAGTCTCAATTCACAGTAATGTAGGTATTCCTGTTGTTATTTATCTAGTATCTCTTTTTCTATTGTCGCCTTATTTCGATAATTCTTTCTCTAAACCTTTTACTTAATGTCTTATTCGTCTTTTTATCTAGGGGGATTATCCTTTACATGTCCATAGTCATGTCTAACGACGATTCTTTTGTATTATGTCATAGTTTGACTAATACTTTCTCTTTTAATCATTTCATCTAGACAATTTATCTTCTAAATCTTTTACTTAGAGATATTTTCCCCTTCTATTTTGCTCTCGTGCTAGGTCTGAAGGTTTTATGTTTTGGCATCTTTCTATTTACGCATTCACTTATTTCTGGGAGTATCTTAAGGCGAACATCGAAATCCTTCTTTTCCGCTGTTGTCAAACGAGGGTAGGGAGTGTGGGGATTGGTCCTTAAGCCTTTCCGTCAATGGTGATCTCACTAGCTACCCTTGTTTTAGTTGAACGAGCTAGTCAACTATAAGCCCAGGACTCCCGTGTTTACATATATGGTGTTGGCTCCCACACTAAGGTACTTTTGCTAGTACGATATAAATTTCTTTCATTTGATTTTACTCATGATTCGTTTCAGTCTATTGGTTTTACTTTCTCTTACTGAGAACCTCCTTAAAGATCATGCTCTTCTAAACTTCTACCGTACTACTTTTATTATTCTCCCAACTAATCTCAATTCCTTAACCCATTCTATCATTACTTCCCTCGAAGTTCTCCATCATCTTTGACATATTAGATATCACTACTAATACTTTTGGTTCATGTGTCATTCTCTTACTAGTACTTCTCTTCTAGTATAATGGGGGGCTCTTTACAAGTCATATATTATATTCCTAAGAATCGCTCTATTGAGCCTTTACTCCCTTAAGGACTTCCAGCTCAACGATGACTTCAAGCTATTTTATCTCATATAGAATATTGCCATATCATGATTCCTATCTATGTTCCGTTGAACTGCCATCTCGTGATCTGTCTATTCTTTCAAATACGATTATTTATTGGATATTCTCCGTACTGGACTCTAACTTGAGAAGTGAGTACATGCATTCCATAGAGATCTATGAAAACGTATTTCTGTTAGTTACTTAAGTTCGTGATGGTCTGATTAGGTGTCTATGTACTTACTAGAGTCTGGGCTACTGGAAGGAAGAGTTATCATTTTCTCTACCAGGATCTGGGTTGATTATTTCATGTCTTAGGGTTCCTCAACTTTAATCACCTATTCTCATTATCGTTTCTGTCTTCAACTATATTATCTTGGATATTTTCCTTACTGGACTCTAACTTGAGAAGTGAGTACATGCATTCCATAGAGATCTATGAAAACGTATTTCTGTTAGTTACTTAAGTTCATTGATGGTCTGATTAGGTGTCTATGTACTTACTAGAGTCTGGGCTACTGGAAGGAAAAGTTATCATTCTCTCTACCAGGATCTGGGTCGATTATTTCATGTCTTAGGGTTCCTCAACTTTAATCACCTATTCTCATTATCTTTTTTGTCTTCAACTATATTATCTATGTTACTATACGTACTAGACTTCTTGTACTTTGTGCAACTCCCTTAATATCTACATACCATATCTCTTAGCTTTAAACTGTGTTGTTGAGGCTAGTGCTGGTTCATTGTTATGGGCTACTCTTTGGATCTCAACTCTTGCTATAGATCACGGCTATGGCACTTTGTCCTGCTGTCCATACCGGTACTCATGTTACTCGTGAATGTCTCCATCCTCATGGGTCTGTCTGTCAAATCTCAGACGATTTCCTATTGGCATCGATATGATCTATGGGTTCTTACTAGTACTGTAAATTTTCCAACTCATTTTATATCGGGTTCTCTCTTTTCTATCTTTAGAAACCTCTTTAGTCCCTTTCTGGGTGATCTATCTTCCAATATCTTATGTTTCTGTCTTAGGATAAACCCGCATCGGGCTTCCTTACGGTTACCTTTATTTATGCTGGTAGAGGCTAGGGCAAACATCTCATGTTTCGTCATATATCGATGTCCTTATTCTGGTACTCTGCGTCCTAGTATGGTCTATTACTAATGTAAGGTAGGTATGAGATAGGCTCCGTCAGGACAGCTTCTTTAACCGGTATCACTGAGGGTAAGAATCTAGGTAACTTAAGGTCGTATCTATGTCGGGTTTCTTGGGGTAAGGTAACTAATCATCTCTACTTACGACCTTCATTTATTTTCTTGTGGGGTTTGGCGATCTATAATCTCTTCATCATTTTTAGCATTTCTTGCTTCTTTTATCTTTCTGGCTATCCTTTGTTGCTTGGGGAACTTGCTATTTATTAGGTACTTAAGGTTATTGGGTCTACTTGAAGAATTTTTTTGATGAGGAAATGAGTCTTGGTAGGAAGGAAGGAATCTTTCGAGAAGTTAGGAACCTTACTTAGGTCTACTTGATATTTTTCTCTTACTCAGGCTTATTCTTTTCTCTTTACTACTATAGGTTATGGTACTATGAGCATCTGTACATAGTACTTTTCTTTTAGATTTATCTTTCTCTTTTACTCTTCTGGGTAAATATTATTAAAACTTTACTATCTATTTTTTCGTAACTTGTCTTAAACTTCTGCTAGTAAACCGAGATAGCTACAGAAGGGTTCTCAGCTATAATATTGATCATGGTTTCTTTCATTAGAATGTGAATTTCAACTAGTTTTGGAAATTCTTACTAACCTGTCTATAGGGCTTGGGGACGTAATCGAGGATCGGATACTGGAGAGGTAATGCCTCTTATACAAGTATCTCTGGCATACTACGTATACAAGACCACAACACTCTACCCACTACAGTCACTGACTCTCTAGACCATGCTCTGATACCATCTTTGTAACATCCTCATTCTGGAGATGCTACCGGCTGGGAATATGCCACCATATCTCCTTAGTATAGGGGTTTTATGGTGGGAATATCGGTAACGCAGCAGAATCGCGGAAAATCAAAATTTTTCGATTTCAAAAATTTTTCTCGCATCAATTAAATAAACTTATTTATTTAATTATCCAATTATCAAATTCTGAAAAATTACACAATAGATCAAATTTCTTGGTAATTACCGAATTGCCCTAAAACTTTGCAATTTGATTATTTTAGCCCAAAAATTATCAAATATATTTTTGGATGATTCTAAATCATTTCAGAAATGTTTTCCAACACATCTAATCCATCAAAATCATATTTCACACAAATCCCCAATTTTTGAGTAATTGTCGTGAGCACCCCAAATTTTCAAGTAATTGCATTTTGGTCCATTTTGTTCAAAACATGCCAATATCAAATCCAATCTACCCAAAAATTTACATGCATCATATTCATACCATAATACATCACATATATGAAAAGCCCCAAATTTGGAGTGGGTTATGAACCCTAATTTTTCAATTTCATCAAATTATACAATTTCACCAAATTTACAAAATGCAACACTTTAATCCATTCAATACTTCACCAATCTAGCCTCACCACTTTGAAACAACTCTAGAAAAATTCTAGGTCACCAAGGAGTGGCTCAACAACTCTAGAATGGCAACTTGATTTCCAAAGAATCAAAAGTAAAGCTTTGAAACCATTTCAAGCTTACTTACATGCATCAATCTTTCATCAAACTTCACAAACAAAATAAACACAAACTATAAGAATAGAGACAACACCAAAGCAACACAAAATGATGCTAAGCATGTTAGAAACAATTTTCATGTTGAAAACTTTCAAGAAAAACTTACAAAAATATGATTTTTTTCCAAGCATTCTTCTTTAGGCCTTCAAGCTTTTCTCTCATCTTCTTTTATGTTTATTTGGTATCTAATGAACGTTTTAAACCCTAAAAGTGAAACAAAACAATATATACCTTCACCAAAAAGAGCCTTGGCCGAATTTGATGTAGTATAAAATATCTAGATATTATTTTTTGTTTCATTTAAATTTCTTTAATCAACTTGCAACTTGAATCATTAAAACTTTAATGAAATTCAACAAGTCAATAAAAGCAACTCAAAAATATAACAATTATATTTATTTAAGGTGTTGGCCGAAATTTACAATAAATGAAAGGAAATTGATATTTCATTTTTAACAATTTAAAATAAATATCCAAGGAAGTCAAATCCAATTTGACAACATTTTCCTTTAATGTAAAGTCAAACATGTACACTAATAATCATTTCCTAACTTTATCATTTGGTGAGATATTTATATTTTAATTATATTAATCATTTAACAATTAAATAATTAAATCATTAATTAAATATAAATATCTCAAATATATGTATTATATTTACTTTAAATATCTCAAATACATATATTAATGATATATGTCAAATACCTTTATTTGACAATTTATTAATGTGTATTTAATAATATCATATATTAAATACAAATACACATTAATTCGGAAATGACGGTTCGGCCCGTTCGAATGTATTTTTTGTTTAACGTTTAAACGATTTATAAATAATCACAATTATTCATAAAAGTTGCCTTAGTGCTCTACGAGTATATTTCATTAGAGAGACTCTCTAGATTCAGGTATATCCGTCACAAAATCCAATTTCGTGTCCATAATTTACCGACCCGTAAATTATAACGACCACAGATAAATTAGCTGAATCATACAGGTCGAGGTCATTGCATACGTATAATCCCTCCATCACAGGTATCCGGATAATCCCAGAGATATAAATGTAAACGTCAAATCTCTATAGGTATTATCTCATCGACGTTTCTATTAGCAATCTATGAATAACATTCGGAACTCAATTCCGAAGTATACTATGGCCATAGATTTAACTGATTACTAATCACATATGGACTACCTATGCTCTATTCACACAGAACTGACGGATCTTATCTTGACACACACAGGTTATCCTGAGGATCGGTCCACACCCAACGAACAGATGGAGGTCTGATCTAAATAGATCGGTGATGTGACTGCCATCTAAGTTTGGAGGATGTCTCATACATCCCCAGTGGTATCTCAAGTCGAAGGACCACTATGCTACTCAACCCGAGAAGATTCTTTTTGACGTTGGTGTACTATCTTTTAAGAATCTCCGGTGAGTCGTTCAGTGTTTATCAACTATAAACACATACACGTCTATAAGAGTCTCCCCAGACTCATGGTTCATTGGGATAAACCATCGGACCAAGTCTCGATATACGACATGTACTGGTCTCAACGGATTTGACTAACCGACCCGTGTTAGTGAATCTTGACTAGGAACAGTATTTGATAATATACATTTAGCAGTGACACTTCCCAATGTCAATTATAAACTAACTTTGTAACTGTGTACTGCATTATATATTATCGGGCCTTTGTGTAATATATACATATCATTAAACCACATTTAGTTTCAATCTAATCATAATCAGATCGAATACGTATATAAAAACAAGAGGTGCAACCATAAATAAGTAATATTATGGAAAAATGGATTGTTCATATTCATGAATCAGACATAAATACGGAGCGGATTGGCGTTCTGAGCACCAACCCCAGCAATTTCTCCCACTTGATCTTGTGCGAATCCACGGTATCATATACGCATCTCAATGTGTATTGTATACTATTGGCTCTCAAAAGCTCACCTAGCACTTAAGAGGAAGGCAACAAGAAGTAGGTCCGCTATAACATATTGAGTTTGTTAGACAAACTCCATCGTTTCCTATAGACAGCATCATTAATATTTTGCAGAATCTAAATTATACATCAATATGACTCTGATGCTACATCAGTATTGTGCTATAGCTACTGAGTTGTCCAAGTATTTAGGGATCAAATCTAAAATACTATGAAGACAACCGCAAGCACAACATCAATACAAAGCTTCTAATTTATAAGGTCACTATGCAACTTCATAAGTCAATACTTCATAAGTTGCATCTAATTCCACTGAAACAGTATAATCATGCGTGACACTCCCACTGCAACTTTCCGACTCTTTATGACATAGACAATCTAGCGTCATAATTAGACCAAAAACTAATATTACCCAAAAGATTATATACTAAATGCTCCATGAATTAAGAAACTCGTTCTTAATATCTCAAAGATCACAAAGAACATGTTTCAAGATCCATCCTATTGTCTATAGGATATCAAAATAACTCGTAACAATTACGACTAAATCGATATCTACAATCGTACATAATAAAATATTTATTATATCATCATCAAATGATACATAAGATTGATTAGACATTCTAATCAATATCTCTTTCGAAAAAGGAATCATCATTTACGAAAGATGAATACTTTATATAAGACACACATTAACTGTCAAACAGTTATACTAACTGTCATACAGATAGCCTTGTTGTGTTTTTTAATAGATGATATCTAATGCACGACTAATGGGAGTATCTCATAAGTCTCCAAGTTTATATCATATATAAAACTTTATATTATATATAATAGAGACTACTCCCACTGTTTTCACGGAGTAAAGAAGACTTAGGTAAACCTTTTACCTCACAAACATCTCATTATTACTATAATAATGATAATGTTGTTAGGATATATAACACTAGAAAGTAATTTGTACGCTCCCACTAACCCTTCAATCACACATGTATTCTCTATACTTTAACAAGATCAGACAATCTGACTGATATAAAAAATAGAGAACACAGATTTCCAGAAGACGTATCCGAGTCTACAATAGGCTCTATAAGCTAGCACACTAAACTGCGATCTCAACAGAACACAAACTCTAGGGCCATTCCAGAATGAACTCTTCAAACAAAGAAATCACAACTGATCTCTTATCTGAATAAGTCATTCAAAAAATACCATTTTGCATTCCTTAGCTAAAATGTACAGTTTAATATCAACATTAACCAATATATCATTAATTGTTCAATTAGTGTGACTAGAGACAAGTTTCCTCAGAATCTACAATAGATTGCTGAGTATAACTTTTCTCACTGTCATACTATAAAGGTCAAACCTTTAATAAGCTCACACTGCTTTTGTTGCGCAAACAATTAGCACAAATCATGAACTAATTCATAATTAAAGCTTAATCAACTCCGAAACTTGATCGTAGTAAGCTATGAACAATCTTAGATCTATGGTTCAATGGTGAACTTCCAGAATCGATATCAAATATCGCTTCCATTATAAGTTATAGGATAATTTTCTTCAATAAGAAAACAACAGAACCATTAAGTATCAAATACTCGTGAATGATTCTGTTATCTTATTGGACTTGTACGGAAGATGTATAAGGGTTGTTTCATCTTATTAATTACGTAGTTCCATTTATAATTTATCATTTTAACATTTGACTTCAATAAGTCTTGTATTTTCTAAAATGGTTAACATCTGATGTTATACACTAAGTAATAAAACAATTTTATTACTTAGGATCATGGAAAGATATTCTATGAAATAGAATACAATATTCTATAAAATAGAATAAATGATAAACTTATACTTATACCTCCAAGTGTGTAAGTATTTCCATTATATAACTATTATATAAAAGAAAGATTCAAATCTCAAACTTTCAAGATTCGGATTTTCTACATATACATATCATATATGTAACTATAGAAATTAATGGAACCTAAATTAAAAAGAATGAACTGTGTTACTGGAGCATATCCCCAAGAGTATTGAAACTAATTCGATAACATTCATATCAAACGAATCAAATCATATAAGATTCGACTGCTCCAACTACTCAATTCCATCAAGATGGAATCGTGGAAGAATAATATTGAATAAGAATCTTATTCACTGAATAACCTTAGAACTAATTGCTTTAAATTCATATGTTTGATCGTATCAAAGATCTTTGAACAGTTCAAAGACATGTAATGAATTTTAAGGATAGAGTCTCTCAAAACTTCAGATTGAATATATTTGAACAAGTCAAAAATGTTCAATCTATGTTTCATCAGAGCAGATTGAAAGTTCTTGATACTTTCAAGACGTTCAATATGTGTTCCTTCAGAAACACGTAACTATGTTATGAAAATTCATAAACTAAGTTACGAAGTAAAGAAAACTACCTTAAGCAATTACAATTCATTAAACTACATACATCTAATGTATCAGTTTAATAAATCTGGTGGTCCAATGATAAATCATTGGTTAAACGAGATTTTAATCACCTTCCCGAATACAATATTCATTAAATGGATAAGGATATGTGGTGTGATCTCATATCAAACCATCCTTTACCATACGGAATAAGCATCCAATGCTTAAGTGATAAAATCTCATAAAGCACCGTTCTAAATTATTTACTTTACCGAATAATTTTTCTTAATGTTTATCTCTACGCCAATGACACTACTAGTTATATTTAAAATATATAACAACTGTTTATAAAGAACAAGTAACTATTCAATAGTTGCAAGTTCTGATATCAAAACAGTCATTAACTAATATTTTAAATAACTAGATGAGACATCTAGTATCCAATACCTATGGTTGTCGTATTCTGAAAATCGATATTTTCTATACACGTCTCATTTCTTTGGCTTTACTATTTGCCTTCAACTATTCACAACAATTGTAAATAATTGATTAGCAAATTGTGTGAGACACATTGCCTCTAAAGGTCATTAAAGCTAAGAAATGCCATTACTAGATAAACAAATACCTAATGGGGATTTCTTAATGCCAGTCAAGAATCTCGAGACATGAACTTATTCAAGTCAATTCTTACTGCATAAGAAACTATTCTCTCTAAAGTATTATATCCTAAAAGGGATATCTATCTAGATTATCTGTCATGACTTAGAAACTAAGTCATTAACCATCTTGATTTTTGAAGAAAATCGGAACAACAGTTCCCGATGGTTTAGATCAATCTAATAATATCCTAGTCTAGTAGTATCTAGAACCTATTCTAGAATAACTGTAATCAAGAGTCAAGTCAGATAACATATCAAAATATGTGTGCAATGAATAAAAGTTCAATTCTATATAAACAATAGAATAAGGAAACAAACAAACTGTATTTCCATAACAGTACACGCTGCCTAAGTTATGGAATATTTTAAACTTAGCAGTGCCTCCCATTATTTTACCTAATACCGTAATCCCCAACGGAAAAACGAGAATTCAATAATTAAATCGAATTCCATAATGGAAAGTGGGCCCCATGAATATGTTTCGACTCACAGCAGAGGCACGGTCTCATCTACGTATATTCACAGGTAGACAACTCATTGTCAATCACACTCGTTGTGACTCCTGGGTTTCCGGTCCTGGTCGTTTCTCGTTGTCATGCTAGGGCATGCACAAGGAGACGTACAAAGGTTAAACTCGTCAATGATAAACTCAAGCTACTTGCGTAACCCTGACAGCTAGGGCACGTTCAGGATTGGCTTTCGCTTGAATTTATCTAGTATCTGATATACATCTGGTATAAATAAATCTCTATCGGCTACACCCTCACAGCAGAGGCACGGTCTCATATGTAGTCACGGAAAAATATTCATAAACCGTATTGACAAGACGGACCATGTAATATGCATCAAATATATAATTACATAAAACCTTATTATTTAGGGATTTTCTGCAAAAGATTCTTTTAATTTATTAATCAAATTAAATAAATACATGCATGCAACAAGTAAAGAATAAATTAAAAATTGAATTTAAAAGGCATAATCATATTGGGTGGCCAGAATCACGCTCTAATACCATTTGTAAGGGTTTTATGGCGGGGGAATATCGGTAACGCAGCGGAATCGCGGAAAATCAAAATTTTTCGATTTCAAAATTTTTGTCGCATTAATTAAAAAACTATTTTATTTAATTATCCAATTATCAAATTCTGAAAAATTACACAAGAGATCAAATTTCTTTGTAATTACCGAATTGCCCCAAAACTTTGTAATTGATTATTTTAGCCCAAAAATTATCAAATATAATTTTGGATGATTCTAAATCATTTCTAAAATATTTTTCAACACATCTAATGCATCAAAATCAGATTTCCCATAAATCCCCAATTTTTGAGTAATTGCCGTGAGCACCCCAAATTTTCAAGTAATTGCATTTTGGTCCCTTCTGTTCAAAACAATTCAAGATCAAATCCAATCAACCCAAAAATTTACATGCATCATATTCATACCATAATACATCACATATATGAAAATCCCCAAATTTGGAGTGGGTTATGAACCCTAATTTTTCAATTTCATCAAATTGTCCAATTTCACCAAATTTACAAAATCCAACACTTTAATCCATTCAATACTTCACCAATCTAGCCTCACCACTTTGAAACAACTCTAGAATAATTCTAGGTCACCAAGAAGTGGCTCAACAACTCTAGAATGGCAACTTGATTTCCAAAGAATCAAAAGTAAAGCTTTGAAACCATTTCAAGCTTACTTACATGCATCAATCTTTCATCAAAGTTCACAACCAAAATAAACACAAACTATAAGAAGAGAGACAACACCAAAGCAACACAAAAATGATGTTAAGCATGTTAAAAATAATTTTCATGTTGAAGACTTTGAAGAAAAACTTACAAAACACATGTTTTTCCAAGCATTCTTCTTTAGGCCTTCAAAGCTTTTCTCTCATCTTCTTTTATGTTTATTTGGTATCTAATGAACTGTTAAACCCTAAAAGTGAAACAAAATAATATAACCTTCACAAAAAATGAGCCTTGGCTGAATTTGATGTAGTATAAATTTCTAGATATTTATTTGTTTCATTTAAAGTTTCTTTAATCAACTTGCAACTTGATCAATACAGCTTTAATGAAATTCAACAAGTCTATAAAAGCAACTCAAAAATATAGCAATTATATTTGTTTAAGTGTTGGCCGAAATTTACAATTAAAGAAATGAAAGGAAATTGATATTTCATTTTAAAAAAAATTTAAAATAAATATCCAAGGAAGTCAAATCCAATTTGACAACATTTTCCTTTAATGTAAAGTCAAACATTTACACTAATAATCATTTCCTAACTTTATCATTTGGTGAGATATTTATATTTTATTATAGTAATCATTAACAATTAAAATAATTAAATAATTAATTACATACAAATATCTCAAATATATGTATTATATTTACTTTAAATATCTCAAATACATATATTAATGATATATGTCAATTACCTTTATGACAATTTATTAATGTGTATTTAATAATATCATATATTAAATATAAATACATGTTAATTCGGAAATGATGGTTCGGCTCGTTCGCAAGTATTTTGTTGGTTTCTACTATAGTCCCAAGATCATTCAAGCAATGAAAATAATGTGAATACGATAAAGAAGTATGGCGGAATCATACTTACAATGAACGGATTTTGAGATGTGTTGAAGACAAAATTTCCTCCCTTGTTGATCCTTGAAGTTTCGGCCAAGGAGGTTCCTTTTGTTGAAGAGTTGAACCAAGCTCCAAGCTTTATGTTGATTCCAAGCTCAAAGGTGGGTTTCCCTAAAACCTTGTATGATTCCTTGTTGAAGTGCTAGATTGAATGAAGAAGAAACAATTTCCTCTTCACTTGTTGAAGCTCCCGGTTTTTGTGAGTATTTGGGAGAGAGAGAGAGTGTTTTGTTTTCTTTGATATTTGTTTTTCAAAACCAAGTAATGAAAAATGCTTTACCAATTTTGGTATATGCTTTCAAAAGTCAAAACCAAATTTTGAGCCAAAAAATGCATTAAAGGCTCTCAACAACCAACATCATAAATAGTGACTAGTTGTCACTCACCAAAAAGGGTGAATGGACATCCATCACTAAAGTGACATGCGATGTGACGAGCGATGTGACTTGTGGCCGCACTTGATTCAAAATCGGAGTGGCCTCGCAAACACTTCCTTAGCTTGGTTTCGTTAATTCCGAATTAACGAATTTTTCCGTTACGACGTAATTAAATCAAATTTACTATTAACGTCGCTCACGAATTAATTCTAAATTAATTCGTTAGCCCGAATTAAAATCCAATTTTAATTCCGTGTCGAAATCTAATTTTGTTTAATATATCGAATATATTATTATTTTTCGATTAATTCCAAATTAATCATTCTCTCTCTTTCAAATAGTGTTTTATCCCAGATAAAATCTCTCCGTAATTAATTCTAGATTAATTATGCTGAATCATACGTCATCGGTGAATCTTCGGGGAAGCGACCCATGAGATCCATGGATATGTTGGTAGTAAATCCGGTTGTCGACTATCCGAACACGTACGTACCTCGTACTACGTTTTTACCGATTTACGAGACATGGTTGGCTTCTAGCAAAGCACCGTGCCTACCCAATTCTCCAGAAATATTCTTAATGGAATACATAATCTATATCAGGCGTAGTATACTTAGTATTGCGTATTGCGATCCAGTATCGATGGTCACATGCAAGGCCTAGTGGGAATGGAATAGTGTCTGCCCTGTACAAGCATATATCGGATTACAAGCAACAAGTTTTTAAATCGGATAATCATGACCTTGTCATATTATCCCGATGGTTGCAACCATTTTAGAGTACCAGTTCTGTATCCATGCGTGATCATCATCTCCATATGACTGAAGTGATACTTTCATCTTGACATCACATCCAATACACTACGATCTCAAATAAACCCAGAAGAGGCGTACACATAACATGTTAAAGTCCTGGATGACCAAACCAAAGCGTATTGATTGTCGCAAGTACTAGCGATGTAAGTCTCAGGTTAAGACCAAATACACCTACCCTGATGCGGATTCCCATAGACACATAGTCATACTACCAATGGGATTCTGCGAGGTCTATCCAGAGCGAAGCTGTTTCCTTACCATCGGTAAACACAACCTCCTATCACACTTGCATAAGTATCCAATACTTAAATATATGAGAACTATGCTGTTACGCTTCCATAACACGCACAAGTGCGATACTAGTCTTTTCCGCATTATCGATGTCCAGTCTCAAGAATACTACGACTAGGGATATTTAATGATTAAACCTTTATGGATTGATACTGTCTCATATCTTATAATCCGGAACTAATCATAGGGACTTTTATCATTTATATATTTAAGTAATCAAATTACAAAATGATAAAATGTAATTTCATTGATACATAATTAATTTGTACAAAAACCACATTGTCTTTTACAAATAGTGATGTTATGGGTCATAATTGTCTAACAATCTCCCACTTGGCCTATAGCCAGTCACTCAAGCATAAAATACATGAACTATGTACATGTCGCTCAAACTTTTGCTGAGGAAAAGCTTTCGTCAGCGGATCTGCAATTTTGTCATCTGATGCGACCTTCTCGATCTTCACATCGCCACGATGTATGATCTCACGAATCAGATGGAAATGTCGAAGAACATGCTTGGATCGTTGATGAGACCGCGGTTCCTTAGACTGCGCTATAGCCCCGTTATTGTCACAATACAATGGAACGGACTCAGCAGCTAACGGAACTACTCCTAATCCAATTAGGAATTTACGGATCCAAACTACCTCTTTTGCTGCTTCAGCTGCAGCAATGTACTCCGCTTCTGTTGTTGAATCGGCAATAGTTTCTCGCTTGGAAGATTTCCAGTTTACTGCTTCGTTATTCAAACAAAATATGTACCCGGATTGCGACTTGCAGTCGTTCTTTATCGGTTTGGAAACTTGCATCGGTTATACCCAGTTACCTTAAGTTCTCCATCTCCATAGATTAAGAAAAACATCCTTAGTTCGTCTAAGATACTTTAGGATATTCTTAACCGCCATCCAGTGACTATCACCTGGATCAGCCTGATAGCGACTACACATGCTCAAAGCATATGAGACATCAGGTCGCGTACATATCATGGCATACATGATCGATCCGACTGCCGAGGCGAACGGTATCCGACTCATGTTGTCTCTCTCATTTTGAGTTTTAGGACACATGTCCTTAGATAGAGTGACGCCATGTGACACTGGCAACAGTCCCCTCTTGGACTGATCCATGTTGAATTGCTTCAACACTTTGTCAATGTACGTGCTCTGGGAGAGTCCAAGCAGCTTTCTAGATCTATCCCGGTAGATCTTTATTCCTAGAATAAAGGCTGCTTCTCCCAGATCTTTCATGGAGAATTTTAATGAAAGCCAAGCTTTCACCGATGTTAACATGGGAATGTCATTGCCAATAAGCAATACATCATCAACGTAAAGGACATGAATGTCAGTGCGCTCCCACACTAACCTTCTTGTATACACAAGGATCATCCTCATTTTGAACGAAATCATATTCTTTTATGATCTCATCAAAACGTTGGTTCCAAGACCGCGATGCTTGCTTCAATCCATAAATGGATCGATTTAACTTACAAACCTTGTTTGCAAGTCTAGGTACGACAAAACCGTCAGGCTGTTACATATAAACATCCTCCAAAAGGTTTCCGTTAAGGAAAGCAGTTTTGACGTCCATCTGTCATATCTCGTAATCGAAATATGCAGCACAATAGCAAGCATTATCCGAATGGATTTAATCATGGCAACCGGTGAAAAAATTTTGTCGTAATCGACACCATGTCGTTGACGATACCCTTTCGCTACAAGCCTAGCTTTGTACGTTTATATGTTGCCATCCATGTCGGTCTTCCTCTTGAAGACCCATTTGCAATCAATAGGCTTTACGCCTTCTGGTGCATCAACCATTGTCCAAACTTGGTTGGTATACATGGAATCCATTTCGGAATTATTGGCATCTTGCCATAAATCGGAGTCAATACCCTGTATCACTTCCTCATACGTAGTCGACTCGTCTTCCTCAATAAGATTAATATCTACATGAGGTGGGATCAGAAACCCATACCTCTCAGGTTATTTTCTGACTCTCTCCGACCTACGCGGTCCTTGTGTATTCAAAGATTGTGGTACAGTCTCATCTCTGATGGACTGTTCATGTTCTATTAAGGATTCTGTGCCAGGAACAGTATCACTCTGATTTTCATCGAGTTCTACTTTCCTCCCACTTATCACTGCATTTAGGAATTCCTTCTCAAGGAAAACCGCATGTAGAGCAACAAATACTTTGTTCTCTTGTGGGTGATAGAAGTAATATCCTTTGGTTTCCCTAGGATATCCTACAAATAGGCATTTATCCGATTTGGGTTCTAGTTTGGTACCTTCCAAACGTTTGACGTATGCCCAGCAACCCCAAATCTTCAGGAATGAGAAACCTAGTTTCTTTCCTGTCCATATTTCATACGGAGTCTGTTGAACAGACTTTGACGGAACCTTATTCAAAATAAGTATTGTAATGTTCAATGCATATCCCCAGAAGGAAATATGTAGCTCTGTGCGACTCATCGTAGACCTCACCATGTCTAACAAAGTTCGGTTTCTCCGTTTGGACACACCGTTTAATTGCGGTGTTCCAGGAGGAGTCCACTGTGAAAGAATACCATATTCTTTCAAGTAATCAAGAAACTCATTGCTCAAGTATTCGCCACCACGGTCTGACCGTAATGTCTTAATACTTTTGCCGGTCTGTTTTTCTACTTCGTGTCGAAACTCTTTGAATTTCTCAAAGGTTTCCGACTTGTGTCTCATAAGATACACATAACCATAACGTGATGCATCATCCGTAAAGGTTACGAAGTATTCATATCCACCTCTAGCCTGGCTAGACATGGGCCCACAAACGTCACTATGAACAAGGGCTAACAGTTCGGTGGCACGTGCACCTTTACCGCTAAAAGGTGATTTAGGCATCTTGCCTAATAAACAAGATTCGCATACGTCATATGAATTTGGATCAAATCCGTCCAAGTACCCACTCTTCGAAAGTGTGGATATGTGTGTCTTGTTATGTGTCCCAGACGACAATGCCACATATAAGTTTCATCATTTTGTTACTTACTTTAAGCCTTTTGTTGTTACATATATGTTTGAGATTGATTTATATTCAAAATATAAAGACCATTATTTGCATCAGCTGTGCAAATTTCTATATATATTTTTATACACAAAACACCCAGTGTTCTAAATACAAAAGTATACCCACATTGGGTTACATGATACAAAAATATATTCCTAGTCAAACTAGGTACAAAATAACAGTTTATAAGTTCAAGTACATGCCCCGAGGGCAGTTCCAAAACATAAGTGCCCACGGCCAAAACGGCAACTCGAGTCCCATTTCCAACACGGATCAATCTCTCATGAGGCCAGTCTCCTGCTAATCCGCAGATCAGCACATCAGTACATATATGAGTTCCACAACCAGAATCAAAAATCCAATTTTTAAAACTAGAAGTAGACATGTTTATTTCTATAACAAACATACCTGAAGCCGGTGCCTTGCCCGCTTTAATTCCTTCATGTGTGCCTTGTACTGCGGCAGTCACGCTTCCAGTGACCCCACTTCTCGCACTGCAAGCATACATCTTGGGATTTGTCATTGGGTTTCCCAGAACCCTTTGACGATTTGGCCTTGCCCTTCTTTTTATGCTTCTTCTTTCTAACACCTCCAGTCGCCTTGGGCCAAGCCCTCGGAGTCTGAGATGTTGAAGCATAGTGCGCCTCGCGCTTCTTGCCCTAAGGAGCTCCTTTCTGCCTCACGCAGAGTGGACATCAACTCTCCAAGAGTTTGGTCTTGTTCAACATGTTGTAGTTCATGATGAACCCACTCCAAGTGTCGGGGAGACTGTAGGATCAAATCCACTGAAGTCTCAGCCTCGAAGACTATGCCCATCTGTCCGAGCTGCTCAATGTCAGCAATCATCTGTGAGACATGGTGCTCAAGACGTACCCTTTGACATGCGAGCGCGGAAGAGCTTCTTCTGCAACTCGTATCTTTGCGATCTAAGATTAGATCGATGAAGATCGTGCAACTTCACCATCATCTTATAGGGATCCAACCTCTTGTTTTGACGACGGAATTGCGGAGTCATAGCGCAGCAAGCATTACCGATTGAGCAGTCGCATTATCATCGCTATGAGTCTTCCAAAGCTCTAGCTCAAGCAACTGATCAGGTCGGGGCTTAGGCCCAATAGGTCGCTCTAAGTGTAGAGTAACTTCTCGGATCCCAGAATAATTCTGAGATTCATTTCCCAGTCCTGAAAGTTTGTGCCATTAAAGACATTGTCGCCCATGACAATTTCCCTAATGCTCAACTTTCATGTCATCTTAACCGCAATAGTTCAACTATTCGATTAACGATGTATGGGTACAGTCTAACTGTTACAAGAAAAATAATAATATATTAGTCCAACTAATAAAATAATTGACGAAATAATTTGAAAGCGCGTAAAGCTAAGTATTTGAACGAAATTGCAAATTCAATACTAGCCTCCCACTATTTTTCGGCGAGCCTCTAACCCTCTGTTGAGTACTCGGGAAACCTAGTTTCCTAGTGGGCTAGGATCCCGTTAAATAACACACAACCTTGACTTTGGCCAACAAGCTGTATGATATTTAACTAGGTAGATCTCTAAGATCAATTGGATCTCATCCAATTCCTAGATCCGGTAGGTGGACCTCCAAGTCCGAAACATATATACAATATATATGCCAATATATCCAATATATTTTCCTAACCTTTTTCCTCTGAATCAACTAAGCCTTGGCTTTGGCACAACAAGCTTAATGATTCCAGTTAAGCGGAACCCATTGACTTTGGAAAGCTTCGTAATCGATGTCGATGGACAAGAAGTGATCTTGACTTTGGCCAACAAATCACAACTTGGACAAGACACCGATATGGAACAAAGCCTTCATGATTCAACACATCTCGCGATGGACAAAGGTCTTGACTTTGGCCAACAAACCAGTGCCAATCTTGGATCTTGAGTAAGAATCACTCAATGGAAGAAAACGCTTAATATTTTGTTGAGGGTTTTTCGCGTAAATTGGCAACCAATTTATTATCTTTGTTAGGTCTCATCATACACCCTTAAGCATGCATTCTAAAAGCATAATAAGGCGCGAAGTAAATTAAAAACGATATGCGGATGGATATCTCACAGATTGTTCCTAGAACAAATCACTCACTTCATTTCTTTCCCCGGCTAGCACTATTCTTACTTCTACCCAATTACATAATACAATTAAAGAAACCTCATTAACATTGAGGGGAATTAGTGAGAAGAGAATTACAAAGAATCAAGAGAGATAAGGCTGGACACGCAGGTCAATTTAATAAATTCTAAATTTACAACAATTTCCAAAATTGCCCTTTCCTTCTAATATCCATCCGATATACGTTATTCATTCAACACATCCATGTATTCACTCAAAGCATGTTATTCAATCAATCTAATCCAATTAATTAATCTTGAATAAAGTGATCATCCAATGTTCAAACAACGATTTGATTTTGCGCGAGTCCAACTCGTTTGAGAATAAGTACTCAAAGTACGAATTCTTGAATTATATCGAACTACAATTTAAATCTAATTTAATTCGTATTCAATACTAATTCTATATTTAATTCCAAATTAAATAACTACACTTTTTAATGCGCCTTTACGACTTAGATTCCAAATCTAATCTAAATGGGTCTCAAAGCCCAATTAACATCCAATGTAATTTAATTAAAGTCCAATGGGCTTTCAATTAATTTCTTAAGGCATGGACTTTGGTCAATATGGGTCAAACCCAAATACCAAAGCCCAATTAAGGAATCACCCTTATTTGCCAAGAAACCAATTTAGGCCCATTAGGCCCAATTAAACATAAAATAGCCATTAGTTATATTTGGACTTAAGGAATGGTTTAGGCCCAATTTGGATCCAATCCAATTGACCAAACCAACTTGGCCCAACCAAGCCATTATGCCCAAATACAACATTAAAGCCCAATTCTAAATTAAGCCCAATTAATTAAATTTTAATTTTCCAAATTTCAAAATTCAATTAATTAAAGTGTATTACATCAATTAATTATCTAAATTAATATTTCCAAAATACTAATTTAATCAATTAATCATGTATTATTTTGTTCAACTCATGTCCAACATTTTGAAACAAAAAATCAACTCATTTCATGCTCATCTAGCTCACGGCATTTTAGGGGTTTTTTGTCCGATTTCGTTTTCAATCCGATTGAATTACAAATCAACAATCTTTCAAGTCTTTCATCCAATGATCAAAAGAACAAAAAATACCATGACTTTAGGGTTTATAAAGCATTCGGCCATGCCTATTTGGGGAAAATAAATCAAATTCATTTTTCATGAAATTGATCATGCATAACACTATGTTATCATCATTCAAGCATACTCAATCAATCAATTTTATCAAATCATGCTCAAATCATTTTTACCCAAATTTTAGCATAAGAACCCTAACTTTTTTTTATGCTCAAATTAGGCTCTGATACCATTGTTGGTTTCTACTATAGTCCCAAGATCATTCAAGCAATGAAAATAATGTGAATACAATAAAGAAGTATGGCGGAATCATACTTACAATGATGGATTTTGAGATGTGTTGAAGATAAAATTTCATCCCTTGTTGATCCTTGATGTTTCGGCTAAGGAGGTTCCTTTTGTTGAAGAGTTGAATCCAAGCTCCAAGCTTTATGTTGATTCCAAGCTCAAATGTGGGTTTCCCTAACACCTTGTATGATTCCTTGTTGAAGTGCTAGCTTGAATGAAAAAGAAACAATTTCCTCTTCACTTGTTGAAGCTCACGGTTTTTGTGAGTATTTGGGAGAGAGAGAATGTTTTTTTTTCTTTGATATTTGTTTTTCAAAACCAAGTAATGAAAAATTATTTACCAAATTTTGGTATATGCTTTCAAAAAGTCAAACCAAATTTTGGAGCCAAAAAATGCATTAAAGGCTCTCAACAACCAACATCATAAATAGTGACTAGTTGTCACTCACCAAAAATGTGAATGGACATCCATCACTAAAGTGACATGCGATGTGACGAGCGATGTGACTTGTGGCCGCACTTGATTCAAAATCGGAGTGGCCTCGCAAACACATCCCGGGCTCAGTTTCGTTAATTCCGAATTAACGAATTTTTCTGTTGCGACGTAATTAAATCAAATTTACTATTCACATCGCTCGCGAATTAATTCTAAATTAATTATTTAGCCCGAATTAAAATCCAATTTTAATTTCGCGTCGAAATCTAATTTCGTTTAATATATCAAATATATTATTATTTTATCGATTAATTCCAAATTAATCGTTCTCTCTCTTCAAATAGTATTTTATACCAGATAAAATCTCTCCGCAATTAATCCTAAATTAATTATGCTCGAATCATACGTCATCGGTGAATCTTCGGGAAGCGACCCATGAGATCCCTGGATATGTTGGCAGTAAATCCGATCGTCGGACTATCCGAACACGTACGTACCTCGTACTACATTTTTACCGATTTACGAGACATGGTTGGCTTCTAGCAAAGCACCGTGCCTACCCAATTCTCCAGAAATATTCTTAATGGAATATATAATCTATATCAGGCGTGTATACTTAGTATTGCGTATTGCGATCCAGTATCGATGGTCACATGCAAGGCCTGAGGCTGGAATAGTGTCTGCCCCGTACGAAGCATATATCGGATTACAAGCAACTAGTCTCTTTAAATCGGATAATCATGATCTTGCCATATTATCCCGATGGTTGCAACCATTTTAGAGTACCAGTTCTGTATCCATGCGTGATCATCATCTCCATATGACTGAAGTGATACTTCCATCTTGACATCACATCCAATACACTACGATTCTCAATAAACCCAGAAAAGGCGTACACAGAACATGTTAAAGTCATGGACGACCAAAACCAAAGCGTATTGATTGTCGCAAGTACTAGCGATGTAAGTCTCAGTTTAAGACCAAATACACCTACCCTGATGCAGATTCCCATAGACACATAGTCATACTACCAATAGGATTCTGCGGGGTCTATCCAGAGCGAAGATGTTTACGTACCATCGGTAAACACAACCTCTTATCACACTTGCATAAGTATCCAATACTTAAATATATGAGAACTATGCCGTTACGCTTCCATAACATGCACAAGTGCGATACTAGTCTTTTCCGCATTATCGATGTCCAGTCTCGATAATACTACGACTATGGATATTTAATGATTAAACCTTTATGAATTGATACTGTCTCATATCTTATAATCTGGAACTAATCATAGGGACTTTTATCATTTATATATTTAAATAATCAAATTACAAAATGATAAAATACAATTTCATTGCTACATAATTAATTTGTACAAAAACCACAATGTCTTTTACAAATAGTGACGCTATGGGTCATAATTGTCTAACATATTTTTCGTTTAACATTTAAACAATTTATAAATAATCACAATTATTCATAAAAGTTTCCCTAGTGGTCTACGAGTATATTTCATTAGTGAGACTCTCTAGATTCAGGTATATCCGTCACAAATCTAATTTCATGTCCATAATTTACCCACCCGTAAATTATGACGACCACAGATAAACTAGATGAATCATACAGGTCG